>JACJUY010006149.1:0-17300 GCA_014220935.1 Platorchestia sp. MABIK | reverse complement strand
AAACACTGATAATAATTTTTATGCAGGAAGCAAGAGAAGCAATACTACATGTGTAAGAATTAATTTGTTCCCTACATCGGGCTGAGAATGAAGTATTTTATCTAATGATGAAATAGAGGCGCAATGAATGTCACCTTCGTCTTAGAATGGAAGTAGGTTGTAGCAACACAATTTGGAAATACTATTTCGTCAGTTCCTGCACCGGATTTCTGAGAATCGTTTCAGTCTTGTTTTCCCGCCTGAACTGCAACCGAAGTGTAGTTATTTCTTCTTTGTTTACTCAGGAGTTGATTCAATCTCTAGTTTCATTTCTTCTACGATCTTGTTCAGTGCTATATTTCGAAGAGATCTATCTCTATAGTCGCTACTTTTCTCTCTCCATAAACATGGGTGCGTTCTTAAAATTTGTGTGAATAATTTTGTTGACCGCCTACTGCAGTCAGCAACTGGCGCAGGTGAAGAGAGAGAACAGCTTATCGCTGACATGTTTCAAATACGAAGTCTGATCGACTACTGGCAGCAGCCTCTGCATGCATGCTTGCTCACGGGCCGTGCGGAGAGCGATCACGAAAATTGTCACTCGTGTTCGCGCGAACAATGCCAGAAAGAGTACAGTTGCTACAGAAAGAGAGGAAATGGGCAGAGCTTCGCGATACCGCGTAACAGCACTGACACTGCTCGCCACCGTCTACTACGGGCTTCAGTGGGCTCAGAGAAGCTGAAGTGGGTTGTACTTGTAATGAATTGAATTGTTTTTAATTTCCAGTCGGTGAAGTATAATAAGTATTTGGCTGGCAATAGAATGATTTCAATGAATGATATTCTCATTTTTACCCCACATATCGTGTCTTCTGAAATGGTGGGGTTTCGGAAGTAATGTTTTGGTTTAGAATGTTTAGTCTTCCTTTAGCTCTGTAGCCTTGCCCTGTGCAGGTTCGGCTCCCTTGATTTGTTCCTCCTGAATTTCTTGCCATTTCGTATGGACAACACTTAGAGATGAGAAAACCAATAATAATTCCGTATGACCGGCACCATATTATAAAATGAATTCGCACTGTAATTTTCATTAATTATGTGTGCTGTCCATTTTTAGCCTATAAAATTGTTCAGAAGTCTTGATTTATTACTACGGGCATCCCATGACGCCAGTAGTGTCGTTGGTAGATACCCATAATGTGTGATATTGTGGGTAGATACCCATAATGTCTGTGGTATCGTGGGTAGATACCCATGATTGTGGTATCGTGGGTAGATACTCATGATGATTGTGGTATCGTGGGTAGATACCCATGATGCTTCTGGTATCGTGGGTTGATACCCATGATGTTTCTGGTATCGTGGGTAGATACCCATGATCCTTGTAGTATCGTGGGTAGATACCCATGATCCCTGTAGTATCGTGGGTAGATGCCCATGATCCTTGTAGTATCGTGGGTAGATGCCCATGATCCCTGTAGCATCGTGAGTAGATGCCCATGATCCCTGTAGTATCGTGGGTAGATGCCCATGATCCCTGTAGTATCGTGGGTAGATGCCCATGATCCCTGTAGTATCGTGGGTAGATGCCCATGATCCCTGTAGTATCGTGGGTAGATACCCATGATCCCTGTAGAATCGAGGGTTGATGCCCCTGATGCTTGTGGTATCTATGTTACCGTTCAAATTGATGTGAATAATAGGGGATGCTGCAGACGGAAAGTTAAATTAGATTATAAAAAAGTTTTAGCCTCCCTTTACCGCTACAAAGATGTTTAAAGAGAGGAAGGATGAAGGCACCATTTAGTATAGAGTTAAGGGAACGCGGAATGGTGCATAGAAACAGTTAGCTAATAAAGAAGTTCATGAAACGAGAAAAAAAGTTGAAGAAGAAAGTAGTAGCTGCTGAAAAACAGGACAGCACTGAACCGAAAAAAGATGGTTCTTAACGTAACAAAAAACATTTTATTTCTACAAAAATAAGGCCTACCTAACGGTCAGCTCAGGCCCTCACACATTTTTCCCCGGGAGTGCTAATTCCCATAGATACACCATTTGAATCCCCGTGAGGGGTGCAAACTTGAAGTTGATGAATATATTTAAATGTTTTTACAAATTAGGTAAAAGACTACCGTGGGGAATGTAGGAATTTTGGTTCTTGTGCTCTAGTACACTAGTACCCCTGAATGGCAGAGGTTTCCAAACTTTCCACCCCTCAGGGGGATGCAACTATTGTATCTATGTGAATCAGCACTCCCAGGGGGACAATGTGAGGGCCCGATCTAAAGGTTAGGTAGGCTTTCTTTTTGTTAAAATAACGTAGGTTTTTGTTTTGTAACGGACCATCTTTTTTCGGTTCACTGCTGTCCTGTTTTTTCAGCACCTACTACTTTCTTCTTCAACTTTGATCTTGTTTCATGAACTTCTTTCTTATCTTACTGTTTCTATGCCCTTTCTACATAGATTCCGCGTTCCCTTTACTCCATACTAAATGGTGCCTTCTTCCTTCCTCTATTTGGATCTCATTTGTTGAGGAAAGGGAGGCTTAAACTAGCTAATAATATCATCTAATCTTCCAAACTTTCCAGCCTTCGGGCTATACTGTTCATTTCAGTGAGTTCCCAGGGCTAGAACCATTTTAATTTGATGCCATTATCTCTAATTTGTAGAGTAGTCGCCGAGTACGCGCCCTGAGCAAATATACGCTTGCTAAATTCGCCAGTGTGGCCCGCGTGTCGGAGTTTGGAGACCACGGCTCATGAGCGTGAAAGTGAGACGGTATCTATGATACTAATGGTATCATGGATGTCTATGGTACCTATGACATTATTCAAATACATGTGAATTTTCGGAAATATTGCAGACAGAAGGAATATAAATATATATTGATTTGAATAATGCAAATTATTACAATAGGGTTGCATGAGAGATATTGGCATCAGTAAAATAGTGGAACAGGGTCAGTTGTAACTTATACTAATGTAACTGCCAGCGCTGCAAGTGTTGCGTTCAGTTGTGGCAGGCGTCAGTTTGCCGTCACTCGTGCGTTCTTCCAATGACCATCAGCAAGTCACGAGGACAATCTTGTCGCGTGTTGGTGTCTACTTGCCGGCCCTGTGTTGGCTCACGGACAGCTGCGTCTTGCGTTTGGTGCCGCACCAAATCTGAATGATCTCAAATTGGCTTTGAAGAAAATACTACCACGGGAATCTTGAAGGCTAATTATGCATGAAAATATTTCGTAAGAAATACCTTGAGCTTGCGTAGTATCAGGGAGGGAGTGTGATGGTAGCAAAGCTGTGGTGCGGGAGTTTATGACACTGGTGTGTAACGCAGAATGTAGAGCATGTATTGTGCATGTCAACTTGTGCTGCAGTTGTTGCTTAACACTAAACTTTATATTGGGTTCCAGGCCTTGAGGTATATATCTTCTAATGATAATGTCACTTCAGTTTCTGTTTTTTTATTGCAGTCATTACTGGTTAACAGTAGCATAAGTACTAGTTCAATTTTAAATATTTTAGGTAAATTTTAGGTAAAGCTCAATAACGTCTCGACATGGGACTCCTGGTTAATTGTGCCGTCCTATTTAATGGCACGGTAATGTTATTACTTGGTTATTTCATGGAATATTTCTTTGCCATTACTAGTGTTCGCTGCTGACATTTCTATGGTTGATGTTACAGGAACAAACTCCTGCTCGAGTGCCTCTCATGCAATGCCTGTCTTCTGCATTTGCCCTTCTCAACACACCCACTCTCACCGCTGGCTGCGTCTCCAGTGACTCGTGGAGAGCAACTTTGTTATCCCATTGTTTTGTTCCAGCGAGTGACTCGTGGAGAGCAACTTTGTAATCCCATTGTTTTGTTCCAGCAAGTGACTCGTGAAGAGCAGCTTTGTAATCCCATTGTTTTGTTCCAGCAAGTGACTCGTGGAGAGCAGCTTTGTAATCCCATTGTTTTGTTCCAGCGAGTGACTCGTGGAGAGCAACTTTGTAGTCCCATTGTTTTGTTCCAGCAAGTGACTCGTGGAGAGCAGCTTTGTAATCCCATTGTTTTGTTGCAGCGAGTGCCGCGTGCACCTCCCTGGCTTCTCCAACAGCCTCACGTTTGGATACCCCTCAACTGAGATGTTCCGGGTGTTCGCTGAGCTTGGCAAGAAGTTCTCCACGCAACACCACCTGTTTTCTTCCTTACCATGATGATGATGAAGATTATGAAGATGATGATGATGATGTCGTTGACGACAAGTACTATCGCGAAGCAGCTAAGAAATACAAGATGGCCCTGGAATTCATGGACTTCTGAATCTAGTCGCAATAGTGATCACGTGGTGACATGCTGGTCACCTAAAAGTGGTGCGGTGTTGTGTGCGCTGAAAAACCACACCAGCATTTCCCCACTTATTTTTTGTTTTGATTCATTATTGTTGTTGTTTTGGCTTCAAATATCAATCTCAGGAATTCTTGAATCAATAATCATCCTTTTTATTAATTAATCGCCATTTTATTTATTATTGATCCAAAAACCATGAATTATTAAGTCACAAGTGTACGCGACTCGTCGAAAATGATGGGATTCGATAGTTTCTTGAGGCAAATCTTCCAGATGTGGGTGTCCAACAAAAATATCCATCCCAACAGTCCCCGCCATTAAAATAATCTTGTACTTGTGCACTGGGGAAACTCGTTTCACAGATACGGTCTTTGAGCGTCGCAGACACACGCACTGACTAAGCAAGTGACAACTGTGTATTATTTTTTAATGATAATTAGCTAAGAAGTTTTAGAGTATCTATGGGAAATAGCGCTCCCAGGAAGAAAATGTGGGAGGGTCCCAGCTGAGATGAGTTAGGTAGGCCTTCTTTTTGTTGAAATAAAAATGTTTTTTTTTTGCTATGAATAGGACCACCTTTTTCGGTTCACTGCTGTCCTGTTTTTCAGCACCAACAACTTTCTCCTTCAACTTCTATCTTGTTTCCTGAACTTCTTTCCCAACCCTGTTTCTATGCCTCTTCTGCAGAGATTCCGCATTCCCTATTATCCAGACTAAATTGTGCCTTCCTCTTTTCTCTCTTTGATACACTCTTTTTTGTAGCGGTTAGGGAGGCTTAAACTATCTTGTAATTGAATCTAATCTTTTGGACTTGAAAAAAAAACTTAACATATATATTGTTTTTATATCATTTGAATGGTATTTATGAGACCAACCAAGCCAGCAGATTTCCACTGTCATAACATAGGGGAAATTAGGTACAAAAAGTATTCATTTATTTATAAATCTATGGAAACGCCTGGCTTTCTATTATATAATCTTGATTTTTTTTCATTTGTTCATTTTTTGTTACATAAATCCGTAATTTAGGTTCATGGGTGATGTTTTTTAGCTTCTTTTGATTTCTTATTTATCTTTTTTGTATTACGTGAATTTCTTCCATTATTCTTGTTTCTATCGCAGGATTGATGAGTCCTCAAACATAAATTCCGCATTCCCATAATTCACGTGCTAAATGGTGTCATCCTTCTTCCCCTCTTGAGGACAATGCAGTTGTAATCAGGGAGGCTAAGACCAACTCATGAATCTAATCTAATCTGTCACTAAAGCCAGTAACATTGAATGCCCGCAAACTGTGATGGGATAATTCAGTGTGCCCATGCTTGCGTACTGATTTGCCTTCTGTGAAGTTCATGCTGCTCGACTGAACATGAAACGGGGAGTGTAGACCTCAATTGTGCCTTGTGTCACCCCAATAATTTCAGGATGTTAGCTTAATATTTGAGTGGTGACCTTTTGTCACACCAATAATTTCAGGATGTTAGCTTAATATTTGAGTGGTGACCTTGTGTCACACCAATAATTTCAAGATGTTAGCTTAATATTTGAGTGGTGACCTTGTGTCACACCAATAATTTCAGGATGTTAGCTTAATATTTGAGTGGTGACCTTGTGCCACACCAATAATTTCAGGATGTTAGCTTAATATTTGAGTGGTGACCTTGTGTCACCCCAATAATTTCAAGATGTTAGCTTAATATTTGAGTGGTGACCTTGTGTCACCCCAATAATTTCAAGATGTTAGCTTAATATTTGAGTGGTGACCTTGTGTCACACCAATAATTTCAGGATGTTTGCTTTATATTTGAGTGTTGACCTTGTGCTACACCAATGATTTCAGTAACTAACGTTCGCTGCATAGTTTTATTATATTTGGTGTGAATTTAGAAAACGGTGGCTTCGTATGATATTTTGATTAGTTTGATGTTCATCTCAACACTTTGACTACGGCAGGTAAAACTGAAGTTCAATGTTCAACTTAAATTTAACATTAATTGCAGTGAGCAATGTTTAAAAAAAAATTGACTTGATCGAGCCTTCATTTAACCCTCGCTTGCCGGGTGGTCGAGATCTCAACCACCGTTGGGGCGCACGTAAAGCCCCAAACGATGAGGGACAATAAAGCCCCAAACTGTAGCCTTGTTGTATACCGTTGGACTCGGCTCGGACAGCGCTATCATCTGGCAGCTATTTCAAGTAGGTAGCAAGTAGGGGTGAGCGACGCTTGGTAGAAGCTTCTGTGTGCTACGTGTGCTGCTTCTGTGTGCTACAGCGTGGCCTGGATCTAGACCAGTTGAGGTGGCTGTCTGCCTACAGCGTGAAAGAGTGTCATCCTAGTATAGTGAATACAATGCAGCAGCTTTGATGTTAGTAATTATTACGTATGTGTGAATTTTTTTCATGTATTGCAGAATTACTCATTCACTTACATGCTCGTTTTATTTCATATATTTACTTAGTAACGGGCATACTTGTCATCCACTCACGTGTATACTTTGATATACCGAGCTGTTTCATTATTATAGGTAATTTGTAGCATTAATTGTGTACAAGGTTTTCGTAACAAATAATGTCATTTCAAACCTTATAACACTAATATGCAGCAAGCTACAAAATTTGTATACCATCACCTGCAGTTCAAAAAATCAGAACATGACGATTTTCACGGTTTTTTGGCCACAACTTTTTTTTATTTATCGCAGAGAAATAATTTTTATATCGTTGAACTCAGGAGGATGTTTTTTATAAGGTGATGCTATAAGGAAATTTTACGTTATGGCGAAAAACTGAGGATAACTCACTAGAATTAAGTCGCGGCGAATGAATCAGGTATAATTATCGAAGGGTTAAGCAAGTATTTTTACTGAAGAAACCTACCACTCCTTTGTTTTCCGCGCTTTTTAAAACAATGTTAATATAACCAAGTCGAAATACAGCGATCTTGGCATCTGAATTAGAGAACACAAACTTCAACTCAATTCAGTAATGATTGGATTACAGCTCACATTAAGGTTTTCTTTTTATTTAATAGTTTTAAGACGTCATAAGGTTTAATTTAATGTCAATGCACTGTGACTGTATGCCGGAGTGCGGGAAGCCTCCTAGCTCCTAAGGTCGACTGCGCCGTCTAATTAAAACCTAATACGGGGAATTCTGCAAACAGCTCGCCTGCCTACGGACATGTTAAAAATTGCAGCTCGAACGCACGCCAGCCCCTGCAGTACTTGTGGCCTTTCTCTAGGTCCGCAACGGACGGTCAGTGGCTAGCTGACAACACGACGGCTGGCGCACGCGTTTACTCAGCCCGTCAAAGGGTGGCACCGGTCGAGAACAACTCGTCGATCGCTAGAGAAGCTGGAAAAAATATTAGAGTAAGAAGAGATGATAGTGATGAGTAGAGCTGTGCCATTGCTTAACTTGCATATATGCACGCCAAGAGATAAGCAGAATGTTTTATGCAATGCAAAGAATTATCTGGTGCATGAGCAAAATCCCATATGCAATATGCATATGCGACACAGCAGATGCAATATGCAAAATGCATTACGCATATGCACGACACCATTGCATGTATGCTGTAATGCGAATGGTGGAATTTGATTTATTTTTAATGTTGAACTGTAAATTTGTTCCTTGATCCAGAAATTTGTACATTGCTGGGACCTCTCGCATGCATTACTCTCGGCCGCTTAAGCAACATCACAAGTTGCACCCGGTGCGCTGTGTTCAGTACCTGATGCCCGGTGCCCGTTGTTGTGCTCTGCTTGTTCATAAAAAATGAAAAAGAACTCAATATGGTAATCCCTTCAATTCCGGACATCCCACGAATTCCAAAAATTTGCATCATTATAGTGATTTCGCACTCTGGACTTGCATAAGGACAATCAAATCTGCAATTGACATTTAGCGATCTAATGCTGATTTGAATATTCCTGCAATATTTGGTTATTCAAAACCTAATACAAATGTTTGGTATTCGTGGGATGTCCGGAATGAGAGGGATTATCTAGAGGAAGATTATGAGAACTTTTTTGTAAAAATTTTGTTTGTATTTTTTGCATTGAAATCTACAGATGTATTGGATAATATGTTGATGATTTGAGAAGTGAACAAATTTCTCTAAGTATTCTAATGATAATCATTATTTATTAGTTACACCATGCCCAAAGTACCCCAAAGCGTTAGGAATGATACTTTCGAGAATGAATTCCCAGAATATGGCTCTCGGGACGGAAATCTGTTTGTTCTTATTGCCGGAAAACCGTAAGTTTGTTATGCAATATATTATGAGAGTATACACTGTTATTGTCAAAATATCTGCTGTGACTTCATAGATTTGAATAACGAAGATAATCCTTTTTGGTTCAGCATAAAGTTAACCAATATTGAATCATTTTCATCTACGACAAAATCACCGAAAGCTGGAAGTTTGAGCTCCATGTTTCATTTAACTTACGAAACGAACTTAAAGTGCTCGCCGTGGCCGAGTGGTTGAGAACGCACCCTTCCGTGAAGGTGTCAAGAATTCGAATACTGGCGCTGCGCGGCGATTTTCTCCGTTGGGTAAAAGGAAAACTCAAACGCAATACCCCACTCTACCCAGATATCTAAAATGGGTACCGGCTCGACCGGAGAGTAGCCGTCCTGGTGATAGTTATACGGCATTTGAAAAACCAATGTATAAGATGATATTTATCATGCTTAATTGATTGGAATAAAACTTTTTTCTAGATTTCTAGCACGAGAAGATCTTCCCATGATTACGGATGTCAATTCTATTTTGCATGGCTATCCTGTTGAGGAACGAAGACCAACCAACCAAATTTGTTGACCAACGAAGTAGTTGGTTTACTCTTTCCATCTGACGGGGGAATTAGAATTTTAAATTTGCTCCCCTGGTGCCGTACAATGTAAAAAGAGTGTTTCCGCAATAAAAAAGTGTTCTCACTGATGAGCGAAAAAGTGCTCTATTTGAAAGCATCATAAAATAAATTATTATTAAATGTAACCGTATACATTAAACCATGTTTTACTTTGAAATATTGTGGAATCCAATTTTCATGTTTTCTTCATTAGTAGCAAAGGCTCGAAATTGTAAATCTTGAACACTATTGTAGTGAATCATTGCCTTTAGAGTTCAATATTTACAACATCGAACAAGTTCCAACTAACTGAAGTTGGTCATTCAGCCGTGCACGTGCAAGACTTGATCGCATATTGTTTGCAAATAAATGCGAGTACTGTGCATACGACACTCCGCAACCTCGTACATATATCTAACCTGAAGCTGCAAATTGTATGCGTTCATGATTTTATATGCGCGTGCATATATGTATGTGCATATTGGCACTGCTCTAGTGATGAGGAATTGAAATAATGGTCAGATAAGAAAAATTTAAAGATCAGATATTAGTGCCTTTTAGCAAGAGCCCGTTGACCCAGCCGGCCACGGAGACAGGCCCCTAAAGCATACTATGTACAAAGAGAAAGGAAAACGAAGGACATTAAAAGTTGACAAGCCAGCAGTCAAAAGGTTAATTAAAGAAGTGCAATTATGTTCAGTTCTCACTAAGTTGCCGTAAATTACTCTATATCCACCTAAGGAAATGGTGCGCTCAGTGTGTTAACTTGCAGAACAAAGTGCTGGATGACGATACCAATCAGTCAAAATGTCAAGTAGAGTCAGTAATTCAATACCCAAGATCAAGTGTCCCCAAGTTGAGGACAGTCAAGTCGTCCCCCAGCAAAACCAAGTGCTAACAACACTTAAAGAAGCCAGCTGGGAGAACGAAAAGTGAGACGAGCTCAATAACGTGCTGACTAACGACACAATATACTAACGACTCGATATAAACAAGGAAACGAACTCCAGCGACTCCACAATCAAAGCATCCAGCGAAGGACCATACGGTAAAATGACGAGTGACGCCGACCAACCACCAGCGCTACATCGACCGCCCGTCCACGGAGAAGGTCTGATAAAACAAGACAGTTTGACCAGAGGCAAGGAAGCGTCCGTTCCAGTCGATGGCAAGCGAGCAAATATCGATACAGGCTCAAACCTCTCCGAGGAAACAAGCACATAGGCAATAATGGTCTAATCTAAAAAAAGGTCGCCTCAAGTACACGCTGTGAGTTTTTTTCCCGCAAAGGCAATCAATATCATTCTTGGGACACATGAAAAAATTAAATACATCGTAATCGAGCTGCAGAGAAAATAACACAACAGCAACAAAAACTTCACTCAGTCACACACATGCTGTAACTGAAAGTCATGCACTATCTCGGCTGCAATGATTGTTGCATTTATGCCATAGCACAAAATTTCTTGCTGAAAACGTTCCTATTTGTCCGAAAAATAGAAAATGAAAAGAACATGGGCGTTTATTAAAATAAGATAGTGTCAAATACATCGTAAAAATGCTGACGATAATAAAATACAGAATCATATTAAACACAAAGAAGCTAAAAGTGGCTTTTATTCGTGAACGAAACGTTCTGAAAAGGTCTGGCCCGTGCGACGCATGCGGAACAACTTTTGCTTATTATAGCCGAGATATAAAATAGTGTTGAGCAACAACATGACATCTTTCCTGCATTGTTACCCTGCATAGTGTAGATGCAGAGAAGAAAAGGCTGTGTGTAAATCTTTCCTACCTCATCTACCTGTATTTCAAAATATTTGGGATTTTGAGCATAGTAATTAAATCAACTTTTGTAATTTCGTTGGATGGGTGCACACTTGGTAATAGAACATACTGTTCATACTTATCTAAGCTTCTCAGGGTAGGCGCTGCCTACTTTGCCTACTCAGAAAACTCCTGTCAGTAACATACAAATATATCAGTGTACACGGCCCGTCATAAATGACGAGATTCGATATTGTCTATATACAAATCTTCCAGATGGGGATTCCAAACAAACATATCCATCCTAATAGTACCCGCGATTGAAATATTCTTTAAATTCAAAAATATTCTTTAAACTTTAAAACTCATAGCAGGATACCACTAGGGTTTGCATCCCGGGATCCCGGATGATTTGGGGCTGAAATTTTCCGGTACGGGAATTCCTATTTACCCGTAATTCCCGTGATTCTAAATAGCATACATATTTCAAGATATTATTGAGAAAATAACCTAAAATTATGCTGTTTCCCTGGAATTCGCGTGATTCCAAATAGTATACATATTTCAAGATATTAGTGAGAAAATTACTTGAAATCATGCTGCTCAATTAATCTGATTAATCACTTAGAGAGCCCATGATAGGACTTAAGTGTTTTAATATTATTGCAATTTACATCACTACACAGTGTAGTCTACACTATTTTATAATATAGTTCAACTATTTCATTAAAATATATTTTGTCGCTTGGTTTTGCAGGTAATAAAAAAAAGACTCTTTCCGATACGAAGGCAACGGCCGATGTTGTAGAAACCAAAGCCAATGTGGGGCGATAGTGCTAGGCCGCCGTCACACTGAGACCAAATGGTTAACGTTTCATCATAATCATCTAAAGTCAGCGGCACTAGTCGGTCTGTCCAGGGCCACTAAACAATCAGATTTCAGCCATAGTTTGACCAAACTGGTTCCAAAAAGGCGAAATCTGACGGTTTCGTGGCGCTAGACAACCTAGTAGTGCCGCTGACTGTAGATGATTATGACGAAACGTTACCATTTGATCGCCGTGTGACGGCGGCCTTAAAGATACAACTGGAGAAAAAACGAAAAGTATAAGTGCGACAAGAGTTTACTTTGCAAATGTTGATCTACCAGTGGTTTGTTACGTCACCTAAAAAGTGAGCACAACATTGTGGAGCCTGAAAATGTAGAACCAGTTGCTTCAACTAGTAGCAGGGAAAAAAGAATTCGTATTGAAACAAAGCGCCCTCTCGTAAGGAAGAGCAGTAGTGGAAGCACTAAACATAAACAAACAAAAAGAACAAGTTTGGCAATGGTGCATCAAAGTACTCCGGAATAACACGTCACCAAGCTTGTAGCAGTTGATGACGTGTCATTAAATAGTTACAAAGAGTGAATTTATTAAAGAATAATTCTCAGATAAAGGTTTTTCGCTCCCAAAATCGTCAAATACTGTGATGGGTATGGGCAAGAAATTGCAATAGCATGTACATAATATATAAAGAAATCCCGGGATTCCGGGATTTTCATTTTGTCTCGGGATTGCAAACCCTAGAGACCAAGTGCGCGCCAATCCTAGCGCTAGTCTTGATAGTTCCGACCCCACTTAAGCTCTTTTTTGTTATTGTTACAATAAAACCTGCAAACATTTTACAATTACGAAAAATTGCAAGTTAAATGTTCGGTAAGAAATTAACACTAAGCCATCAGCGAAAAACTTTAGTGGTGATTTTATTAAATTAATAAAACGTTCAAACATTACTAAATGCAAATTAACTTGAAACTGCAGATTTTTTCCTAACTTTAAAATGATTGCAGTTTTTATTGTAAAAATAGCATAAACCTGTGTTAGTGGGGTCGGAACTATCAAGGCTACACCTTATTCACTTCAAATTATTCCAAGTTAAGTTCAATTTAACCCAAGTCCAGTTCAAATTTTTCCAAGTCAAATTCAAATTAATTCACTCCTACGTTGATTATAGAATTGACATAATCACTCGTTGATTTGAGCATTTTTTGTGTTAAAAATGTATATGCTGGAGGTAATGAGCATAACAATCTTTTTTCCTTACAGCAAGGAATGCATAAAATTTCCGCCGGTGTTACAATCTAAAGAAAAGCTGTCGTAAAATGGGCTAAGTATCCATCATCAGCGTGAAAAATACAAGTCAAATATAAAAACTTCGCATTGTACTACTCATTGAGAAACGTGTAGCTGTAACGAATGTCATTATGAGGATCGACGTCGCTAACCCCGTCGCTGTAAAATGTCTCTAGAGTTGGAGAACCTAAAATGAGGTTGAACTACTCGAATTTTAGTTTACTCACACACTAAACTCAAGGTTTTCATAGTAGTATGTATTTCTGCCTATAAGGTTATTGTGCTACGTTCTGGTTTTCTGCACTCCAAATTTGCTCGCTCTGATGACGCTGCTGTCACTGAGCAGCAGTTATTTTGATTTGTTTCGGCATGCCATACAAAACCTTGCAAAAGCCTGAGTGCTTTTTCTTTTTGATATATCCCATTGAGACGAGCGTATTACTCAAGCTATTTGGCATGAACGTTCCTGATGTTTAACAGATTCCATGTGATCCCATGACTTTATGTTCGCTTGATCAACATCAGCTCTGTAAAAAATTTTCCTGAACATTCTCCTAGTCGACGTCTTGCAAGAGCGTAACTCAGTCTAATTCAAACCAAATTTATCAATTATTATGAAGCAAAACTAGTGGCTCGCTCTGTAGAACACTTTACCGATTTCAAATGGCATCTGAGAATCTCGAAGAAACGAGAGCGAAGTAAAGTGCAATCGAAAATGATAGGATAGACATTAGTACTAGAGATTAAAGGAATTTGTAGCGGCATTTTGGCTCTCTGGACAGAGAAGGCTGAGGTAGGATAAGGAAATTTAACACGATTTTTGCTATGTAACCCGTACGTTGGACCCATATGTAGGTCACAGATAAATGGAAATTTAATCTCACCATTTTCAAACGTACAATTTTTATATTTTTGTAGATTACAATATCTAAAATTCTCAGACGAAAAATGACGCGGAAAGGAGCAGCGAAGTAGTCAAGCGCCCTAAAAAACGTGTAGCTACGTGAAGCAAATTCCTGCAACCAGCATCACCATTTGGGGTATCGGAAGAATGCGAAAATTTTCGAAAGCTGTTAAATAGCTCTCGCCGGAAAATAATTGAAAAACACAAACCGCCATTTATTCTATGTGATCGGACGAGGACTGACAGCAGTGTACCCCAGTATTATCGGCCAGTTCGCAGAATAACTTCAGTATTTAGTCGTTTCGCTGAAGAAAATTGCTAACAGAGAGTATCAATTCCACCTTCTGTGTACGATGTTCTTTTCATGTCCTTGATATTCTCCGTTCTTTCAGCCATGCAATTTCTTTTCTTGTCCGATTTAGTTGCATTTTTGTTTATAAATTCCAGGAAAAAGAATTCGGAGGTCGGGAAAAACTTGATACCAAATCTCTTGTACATGTAAAATGTGGTACCAATGTATGTTTATCAATTGCAGACATTTTGCGCCTGATTTCAAAGATAAAGTGATTTTTTTTTAATATGAAACCCATAAAGACACTCATGTTTTGTTTTTTATTCACATCCAGAAATGCTCTTGTTAGGCTAGTGTAGTGCAATTTTCATATCATCTCTTACGCTCTAGAGTAAATTATAAAAACCATACCTAGGCCTCACATATTCTGGAAATATTTCTGTACTTGGGAACCGTTGTAGGACAATCGTTTTCATGTTTCTGACTCAAATAGACTGTTTTGTGCCACTGTTTCTAGTACGGAAATTTCATAATATTCAGGCCGTGATAAAAGGTATTTTCTCGGTGTTTCTCGATTGGAATGCTAGTTTATACTGACTATTTAACGCTGATATTTTCGCACATGCTTACTTGTGTATGTGTGTACGTGTGCACGCTGTGCGTGCGTAGATGGGTGAATGTGTCACTACGTGATACTTCATTTCACTTCATTATTATAAAGCATTTATAATATATATACATATATTTTTTGCGCTGTCACCCACATATGATAAATCAGACGCTTATGACCCAATAATCTTTTCGAGACAATATTTAATTAAACATCGTTACATCGTTATTTCATTCGAAATTGTAAGCAGCAACACATACTGAAAAAGTTGTCACGAATTTCCTTCGCTCATTATCCTATATTTCAGAACATCGCACATCATTTTGAAGAACGCGTGTGTATTGTGATTTCCTCGATGCATAGAAATGTATTTGTGTACGTTTACGTGTTAGGTGTATGTATGTGCGTAGGTATGTGTGTGCACGTATATGTGTATATATTTACATGTGAATATGCACATGTGTGTACTAAACCGACAACTGGCATTTTAACTAGAAATAATGGTTTCTTTCTGTTCACTCTCAATGTGTAACATTATCGAACTTACCATCTCTTTATTATTGTAAAGCATTCCCGTAAAAAACTATACATTTTTTGTGATCATCCATTCATATTCAAATAAATGCTTATCAACTAATGATCGTTTTGTTAAAATGATTTAATTTGAAATACAAAACTTGTAATCCTCGTGTTCCACATGCTTATATCCATGTATTTTTTTCACGCTTTCCTCGAAGTAACATTTTTGAACATCGGCCGAAACAAGAGATTCATAAAGTATTTCCTGACGTCAAGAATTGCGAATTTCTATGTCATGTATATGTAAACTGTCAAAAGTCATGAAGTTGTGTTATCTCTTATAATTGTCATTACATGTATCATCAAATGTAGTTTTAGCAAGATTAGGAGCACATTGCCCTCAATCATTTTTCGACTAGTGACATAGGTATTACAATACTCGTGTGTGTGCATCATTTAAGTGTGTTAATTTTAAGATAGTTTAAAAACCAATGATGAAAATTTTGAACCATCTCTACTGAAAATAAACTGTTTTTCTTTTATTTTCTTGAAGTTATTTTAAATTCTACATTGATGGTAATAGGCATTCATTCAAATACTTTTGTTCAAAAGGTAATTTTATGTTACACATAGTAGTATCGAGGATTTATTCACTCTCTAATAAAGGTTTATTTACGTGATATTTTACTATATCACATTTACGAAGTTATATATACCTGCAACTACATAGGAGTACCATTGGACGGTATGTAGATTTAATCTTTTAGAGAAATATGGTAACGAAGTCCTTTTTTTGCTCGAACAAACGATTTTCGTATAAACAAGTTACCATTTGTTTCATCGACTAAGATGGTATGTTCGCGTTAGCCTATTAATTTAAAGGGATGGCAACATTTTGATTGCTAATGCAGGACTGAATCTGTGTAGTATTGTACTCATATAAATTGTATTCCTACGGAATCGCACATAAGTACTAAGTGAATTGTATTTTAATATTTCTTTAAAAATATTAAATTTACATATCGTCTAATGATGACCTTATATAGTTCAATGTGTATACGATTTCTTATTTGTGATAAAGGAAAGTTTCCCGTATGTAAATCTTCGTTAGAGTGTAAATAAATTATCGAAAATACCATATGAAACATAAAACCACCTTTTGATCATAAATATTTGAATGGATACACAATACCATGAATGTAGAATATAACAATAACTTCAATAAGTAGTACAATGCGATGTTTTCATACCTGACTCATATTTTTACGCCTGTCATAGATCGGAATCACACTCTGCCTCATGATGCTTTAAACAACTTTAGACAATTTGAACAATTTATTTACTACAGGTGATACATAGGTAAAATGTTCTTAGGTGTTGGACAGTGGTCAAATTTGAGTATAGCTACCTGTGGGCCCGAATGAGTTCAGCGACTTCTAGGGCATCCTACCATCAACGTTATTCTAAGGTGTACAATAATGCTTAACCTAATTCATCTAACCTAGTGGCGCGTTAGACTGATCAATGAAACATTTAACTCGATATTGGAAGCTTCATTTTACAAAATAGTTTACATGGACTAGATGTCAACAGTGTACTCTAAAGACGAATTAAGAGCAGACTGATGATCAGCGATATTAACCATGAAAAATTACATTATTAATACCAGTCATGTAGAAGACAACATTTGACCTGGTGATCTTACATGACTAGTATTCTGAGAGGAAGCGAGACTCGAGATTTCTTTTGAATACTTTGGAAGAATTATTTTCACGGATCTCCGCAGGGATTCAGTTCCAAGTTTTAGTTCCATTGATGAGGATACTGTGTCGCATCCGGGCCAAGAGAGATTTGGTCGTAGGAAGGGAGGTGCGAGTGGGATGGATGACGAGATTCAGTGCTCGACTTGCTTTGAGTGG
>JACJUY010006148.1:32991-44683 GCA_014220935.1 Platorchestia sp. MABIK | reverse complement strand
ACACAAACGCTCTTAGAGAAAAGATCACAAACGCGCTTGAAAAAGAGCAAAGGAGAGAAACCCTCACAAACGCCCTTGAAACCGCACACACCTCACAAAAAAAGACCACACGACCGCACTCCGAGTAAAGAGCAGCTCTTCACTAAGATCGGAAGAAGGATCCTACCATGAGTGTGGATGCGCGCGGTGCTGTCGGTGATGTCGGTGGTGAGGGTGAAGTACGGGAGCCAGAGGTCCTCGATGTGGGTGTCCCCCAGCACCTCCCTGATCAGCTGGTTGAACCCAATGCCGGAGAACATCGACACGATCGGGTACGTCAGCTCCAGTGCCAGCCGCCACTTGCTCGTCATTTTCTGCGAGGTGCCGTTAGTTTCGATGGGAGCTCTTTCGAGTTACTCTGGTATGCGTTGTCACTCATTTTCCTATGCTGGTACTGATGTGAAATTGAAGTCACTCTAGTATGCGTTATGCGGCAGTATATCGGTCATTTTCCTATGCTAGTACCAGCAGGTCATTAGGCTTGCTATGAGCTTCCTGACATTATGGTGTAATTGGCATTGACACTCAACAGCGGCATATCGGCTATTTCCCTATGTGTGTACAAGTAATTAGTGTGATGGTTTAGTGTCTTTGAGTTCATAGATATAATAATTTGGATGGTATAAGGGGTTGTATATTTGGTAGGCGTTAGTATTAATTCAAATCACGAAAAAACAACTACACCTTGATAACGCACTGAAAAATCGGAGTCAATCTCGTGCGGCGCTAAGATTTGCATGACGCATTGAAAGCCTCTCCAAACATGAAATTGCCTTATCAAGAGTCAGCGTGAAGCCCACCCAGCTTGCCGTACGGTGGCAGGAGAACGGAGAACCCTCGTTTTCTGCTAGTAAAGGCTCTTTTCATAAAATGGCTACTTTACTAATCCTAGAAAAAATTATCAAATACATTTGCAGGCACTAAGCACAGAATACACATGTGAGAAAATCTACATCAGAGGCGGCCATAGTCAAGTATGGATTGTACCAAATGGGGAATCTATGCACAAGGTGTTATCCTACACAAGATACCCTACTCATAGAAACAGCAAGTTAGGAAGAGATGACAGAGAAGACAGCAGAGCGAAATAAACATGAAAACTGAATGAAACCAAGTGGGCACAGACGACCGAAGTCCCAAGGTCTTATCTATAGCTGAGGTAACCTTACAGTATATCACCTGGAGCAACCACTTCTAGGATAGAAATACCTAAACCTGCTTATCTTATACTCCTGAAGGGTTTAGACCAAAGATAAGGTCGAGAAACAAAAGCTGCGCTCTGAGAGCTAAGATGAAACAAAGCCTGCCTACTAGTAAACTAAACAAAAACAATCAAAAGCACATGAGCTCACGGGGCTTCAAGCAGTTAAAACCTAAACAAGGAAGCAAGGGAATGTTATAAACGGAAAAGAGTAGCCCCAGCTCACCATACTCCGTTATACTCACCACACTGCACCCCACTCACCATGCTCCATGCGCGCGCCTTTTGTGTGACCCTGGCGAGGTCCTTCTCGAGGCAGTAGAGCGCGCCGAACAGCGCACCGATGCTCACCCCCGCCACCATGTCTATGGGCACCCCTGCGTCCTGCCGGGCACAACCGCGAGCTATACAGTCATGTACTGCTGCTGCCTTCACATTTAATACGATTTCCTTCCCTACACGATTATCGTACTTGCGAATCCTCCCTTTTCAATTAATTTCTAGTTTTTTATTCCAGGTTCTCATGATCACTATCAGGTCGTCTCCCAGCAAACGATACGTGGTAAACCTGGCATGTAAGTCGCTGGATTCCGACGTAAGTTTTAGCGAGGTGCACTCGTTTAGTTAAATTAGACCTTTCTTCATTACTTCTAGTAAGAACTATTTCCATAAAAACCAGAACATAAGAACTATTTCCACTAGTTACAACCCTAATAAATAGACCTAATAATATATAGTAACAACCCTAATAACTAGATCAAATAGTATAGCATAATAGGGTAATCTCTTGGTTCCACTGCAATGATGTTTTCACGCTATTAAGAGAAGGGACCAAATAGAATGAACAATGAGAATCGAGAAATCTATGCAAATTATATCTGAATAAATTCAAACTTTAAGTTTTAAAGATTAGAACCTTAATTAAAAAAACCTAAACGTGCGTTAATGAAGCATCTTTCCGAGGAATCTTGAGGTAAAATTGAAAACAGAGGAAATGCCACAGGTCACTGAAAAACTTGCATAGAAATACCTTAACTTCTCTAAACAAACTATTTTCCAGAGGTGGCATCTTAAGACAAAACTTGGCACAGAAGCTAAGCATCTGATCACGTGAACATGAATAGATCAAAATCTAGATTAGAAAATAACCTTTCCAACTGTAGACGAGGCATTTTCAATTAGTATTTTAAGCTTATATTAGACACAGTATCTAAGCTACAAGTCACCTGGAGCGCCTTCATCATGCCGATGTGGGCAGCCCCTCTCGCTCCGCCGCCACCCAGCACGATGCCCACACTCGAGCCCGTTATCACGCGCGCCAGTCTCGAGAAGTCGCTGTGTACGCTCACCGGCGTGTTCAGTACTTTGTTGTTGTAGTACTCCAGCTGCACGCCAGTACACTCGTCAATTTGCATCTTTTTGAGTAGTAGTAAACGCAGTGGTACAAAGGTTACAACGCTTCGATGTTATTGAGATATGGATATTATTGAGCGAAATGAAGTTCTATTAAGGTTACCTCTCTCTAGTTTTTACAGGGGGTAAAATTGAAGTTTCGTGATGGCTACACATGCACGCCACTACACTCGTCACTTTTGACGTTATCCAGCCAAACGAAATTGTTTTTTTGAGGTTATTATTATACAAGAAAGCTTTAGCCTCCCTTAACCACGACAAAGATGCTCCAAGAGAGGAAGGAGGAAGGCACCATTTAGTATGGAGTTGAGGGAACGTGGAATCTATGCACAAGGTGAACAGAAACAGTAAGCTAAGAAAGAGGTTCATGAAAAAGAAAAAGTTGAAGAAGAAAGAAGAAGGTGCTGAAAAACAGGATAGCAGTAAACCGAAAAAAGATGGTCCATAACAAAACAAAACCTATTCTATTTCAACAAAAAGGATGCCTACCTAACGTTTAGCTCAGGCCCTCACATAGTCCTCCTGGGAGCGCTAATTCCCATCGATACAATAGTTGTATCGCCCTGAGGGGATTCTTTTAAGGTTACCCCTGGTTTTTATGGGGAACAAAATTGTAATTTCATAAAGGCTACAGATGCACGCCAAACCATCAGTTTTGAAAACATCAAGTGAAATAATGTTTGGTAAGTTTCCATACTAGCGCACCCCATTACGCTTTTTTAACCACTCCAGGCCCCTGCCAGGTCCCTGTCGGTCTGATAAGCATTGTTTATGTGTTTGTTGAAAAAGGATCTTTACGTGGTGGACTATGCGGTCCTAAAATTTTATGGTGCTACGGACACTTGATCCCTCTCTCCAGGGGGGGCGAAAGAGGACCAAAAATCCAGAATTTTCGACCTCAAATGAAAAGAAAACAAAACGAGAAATGGAAGACTTGACACCGTACCTTTGTTTACAATGCTTCAATGATTCTAAGACTGTGTTTGGTTTTGTTCTAGCATAAAAACTCGATGAGTTCTATTCATTTGAAATATCAATATAATAGAACTAAATAACCCATTTGTCCAATTTTTTCAAAAACCTAAGGCCTGAATCGAAAAAATGAATGAAAGAAATTGTGTTTCTTTCAAAAGTTTCATATAATTGTCAAATTTCATAAGAATCAGACTACAAATCTAAAATTTCATAATTTTTATATACAACTCATTTTTTTTGTTGAAAATTACAATTCACAGTGTGAATATGAAGTTATGCACGGAGGTTATCGAAATAAAAATGAAAACAGCATTCAATTTCATAAATTGTTCATTATATTACACTTCCCAACCACGAAAGGCCCAACCACGTGGTTGAGGCCCAAAACACGAGAGAGGCCCAAAACACGAGAGAGGCCCACTCACGAAAGAGGCCCACTCACGAAAGAGGCCCACTCACGAAAGAGGCCCACTCACGAAAGAGGCACAATCACGAAAGAGGCACAATCACGAAAGAGGCACAATTACTGGAAATTGCGACTTCGCAGCACAACAGCAGAGAGACACCTTAACTCAAATCCACCAGCATCATTAAATTTTTCGCACAAAGTTGTCTGGTCGAATGAAAAATTTTTGGCTCTTGAACAGAAGAGAACCCCATTAGTAAAAGCTGACAACTTTTAAACACTGTAAAGCGCTAAGTTGCGTACATAACCCAGTCTAACTTTTTCCCACGTGTATCTACGATTTTAGCCGCCCAAGTATAGTTTTTGTAAAGGGCAGTTAAAACCATAAATGTTTTGGCATAAAAGTTAGGCAGAGAGAGGAACAGAAAATTACTAGAGCACGACCCAAACGAAAACTGCTACATAATAACCTGCACAAAAAAAAGAAGCACGCAATATTTTGGAACGAGATCCATTCAAAACAAGAGCAGAATGAGACCTAAATGAACAGGTCATTTCTATTTTCTTGGCACGAGAGCAAATTAACTGAGGCATGATTCTACTGACAATTTTGAAGAAGATATTTATATTTTCTAAGCACAAGAGTGAGTCAACTAAGAGATGAAGAAACCGACAATTCTGAAGAAAATTTTTTCATATGCTAAGCAGCGTAAGTTAAGTAAACGTTGCCGCAACTGACAATTCTGAACACGACATTTCTATTTCCTAAACACTTAACGTAAGCACACTGAATGAGTCTGGAACTGACAATTTTGGAGTGTGAGTTGCGAGCGTGGAACATCCTGTGCGGCGCCCTGATGTGGTGGTGCGCGTGGCAGTAGGAGCGCGCGTTGAGCCACCGCACGGTGCCTGACGGTGGGGGCCCGTCCTGGCGGTGCAGCAGCACCAGCACCTTCTGCGTCCTCCGCGCCACCTGCTCCACGTGCACCTCCAGCTGTAAGCCATCACCACCATAATTATTATTACCATCATTCATCCTGTACGATTACCTCCACAGCACACTGGAGCACCACCATTACCGCAGTCCTCATCAGTCACCGCACAATTCTTACCACATTCCCTATTTTTCCACCACGAACTGGCGCACAATTATGATCTTGTTCCTCACTGCACAATTAACATTTTACTCATTTACCCCCGCGCACGAGATCCCAATTATCATTACACTAGTGCACACGGCCCGTCAAAAATGATGGGATTCAATATTTTCCTCAAATGAATCTTGCTGATGTGGATGACAAACGAATACATCCATCTTAATAGTACTCGCGATTAAAACAGTCTTGTACTTGTGCACTGGTAAATCTCGTTTCACAGAAACGGTCACTAAGCATCCTTACGAGCGTCACAGAGAGACGGAAGAAGCGGACACTAAACACCTATGGAAATAAATAAACACACCAAGGGTCTTACTGGGCACAAGATGCCTTATCTACACGCTGCACACACGCCACTAACGCAGCAGTTGACCCCACAAGCCCGACGCACTTTGCCCATTTTGGGGTTGTTGGTGGCGAGGCCGACGGTGAGTATGACGTCCGCCTGCCTGATGCATCGCTGCGTCCACACGGTGAGGCTCGCGTCGCACTGGTACAGCGTTGTGCTGTGCTGGTCCTCCACCTGCAGTAACGTCTCCTGCGTCAGCTCCCAATGCTTTGGTCACATGCTACACATCACAGACTAAGCAGTCCAAGCTACAGGTCAAAGATATCGTCCAACCCATATGACCAGGCTGACCTGCCTAAAGTAGAGCATGATTTGTATAAAACAAACCATGATTTGCCCATAATAAAGCATTATTTGCTCATTACAGAGCATGATTTGCCCATAACAAAGTTTTATTTGCTCATAACAGAGCATGATTTGCCTATAACAGAGCATTGTTTGCCTAAAACAGAGCAGGATTTGCCCATAACAAAGCATTGTTTACCTATACCAGCGCATTATTTGCCGATAACAGAGCACGACACGGCTGAACTAGAGATGCCTGACCTGCCCGAGCCAGGAGATGAGCTGATGCTCGTTGCCCGCCTCCCAGATGCTGGTGCCCAGACTCCTCACCACGTACTCTGAGGTGAGGCGCGCCGTCTCGCCTGCAAACCGACAGCAATATTCTCAGCATTAACAGCGACAGCAATATGCTCAGCATTAACAATGACAACGATATGAAAGCACACAGTATAAGTAATGGGTCGACAGGAATACCAATTCAGGGTTAGCAAAAACTCCAGCACACTCTGCTGACGCAGTTTTTTCGCCAACACAATCTTGTAAGCAATACTTCCACACTAACCCTACACACATATTTCTATATGATATGATGGCTCTACACTACGTCCACATAACTACGTAATAGCTCTGCACTAAACTTCAACACCCTCCCCCACACATACCCGCACAACCCACAAAAGCAAGTATTTAAAAACTCTGCACTACCACCTTCCCTCTACCCACACACACAAGGTTGCAATACACAAGAGGATGGAGTTGCCCTCAAACGCACTCACACACACACACACAAGGCTACAATACATTAAAGGATGGAGCCGCCCTCAAACACACACACCCACACAAGGCTACAACACAGACAGGACAGAATTACCCTCATACCCACACAAGGCTACAACACAGACAGGACGGAATTACCCTCACACCAACACAAGGCTACAACACAGACAGGACGGAATTACCCTCACACCCACACAAGGCTACAACACCGACAGTACAGAATTACCCTTGTGAACGACAAGGTCTTTTACTGACCAATTAGGCAAACTGTTTCTCCTGCGAATAACATTGCGGTCCGTACTATACGGCACCGTAGGTACTGGAATCTCAGCATGCCGGTTGACCCGTCAGGCAGTTACGGGGAAGCAGTCGAGCTGAACAGTCGATAATTGCTGTGTGTCTGAAAGACGTCCTAACAGTCACGCTGACGAGTTTTGTGTACACACTTGTGCTGTCATCATACTTCGCGCTGTAGCAGTTCCACTAATGCTCGTCTTTCTGCCGTCGCTTTGACTGCGATCCTATTTATCAGATTTCACCGTGCAATACAACTAATTATGATTTTAAACGTGTGTTCAAATAAAAAACTATGCTTGTAGTAAATCTGTTACATTCGCAAATAAATTTATAAACTTTCAAAATTTCAATCATCACTGGTGAAAAAAAAGTTCGAAAAACAGAAAACGTTATTTTTAATGGCTTGTGGCCGAGGTCATTGACTTGAAGGCTTGGCCACCTGACTGACAAAGAAAAGTCAAGAGCCCGGTGACAACCAATCTGGTGTCAGGAGTGTTGGATACGTTATCCTGTGTGCTGACATTTGTTCCAGTGTGTTTTCGTAAAGTGTTTATGTGAATTTCTTAAGAGTTTATGATTTTAAAGCGCATCTGTAAAGTGTGGGATTTGTAAAAGTAACTGAAATAGACGAGAAATGGATCCGCCGTCTCAAAGTGATCGTACGACAGACGACTTGCAGCGAGTAATGGAGGGGCTGACTGTTGCGCTCGGTAATTAGGGCAGGTATGTGAAGCCTCCGCCTCAACCTTACGATCCAGCGGTGAAAACTTCAACTATCAATGGTTTCTTTCGATCGTTTGAGTCGTTTGCTGACCATACGTAAGGGCCTAAGGAAAATAATAGTGATGCGCGGCTGCTGTCTCTCCAGTCATTTCTGAGTGGAAGTGCTCAACAATCATTGATTGCCATGAGTGCGAATCAATTGGATTAAGACACGGTAAAAGTAAATCTAACCTCGCTCTTCACTCTGCGAGACATCTGTAATACAGGGAAAATTACTGCTTTCATGAATGCTCAAAAATACCCAGGAGAATCATTTGCAATTTTTGCCATGCGCTTAACAGGACTTGCTGCAGCTGCTTTTGGGATGATGGAAGGACGAGACCGTATGATTTTGAGCAAGTTTATTGAAAGTTTGCCTCGTGATTTAAAAGCGCAAGTGACTATACAGATTTCGAACTCGCCAGATCCGAGTCTGGATACGGTAGTGCAGATGGTGTCCGCTCTTGAGCCAGTTATGAAAAGTTCCGTGCAGATGCCGGTGCAAACTGTGGAATCCCCGAGTTTTTCTTCTTGTTTGGCGGCTGGTGTACCTGAGGATCTTCTTCAGACACGGGATCGAGGAATCTCAGGAGGAGCTAGACAGAGGTCTGGAGAATGTTTCAACTGTGGTGAGCAGGGTCATTTTGCCCGTAATTGTCCTAATCGGCGAGCCACGCAACATCAGAAACCAGATGTTCTTGACGAAGTTTTGTGCCAGTATTGTTACCGTAAAGGCCACGTTCTTGCGAAGTGTACAGACTTCAGAAGAGAATTTGGGTCGTGTGTTTGATGCGGTGAGATTAGTCACAAATCGTTTGAATGCAGCCGCAAACCTTCGGAAAACTGAAAGCTGCTGCTCGAAGTCGGGATCACGCAGTAGACAATTCTTCCCCGACTAATCTACTGATGAAAATCAAAGATGCATCTGAAACTGGCTGTTACTTTCTTTCGACAAAAATCAATGGAACCCTAATGGACGCTCTAATCGACAATGGAGCAGTGGTATCAGTTATTTCTGAAAACTTGTTAAGCAAACTAAAGAACAAACCAGCTATGAAGAGTGCGACGAAGACTACGTTGATTGGTTTTGGAGGATCTCGCATAGACGTGATTGGCGAGGTGACGGTAACTGAGCAAGCTGATGAACTACGTGCCCCAGCGTTTACGTTACTAGTTGTTCCTGCCGGTGCTACGAGTCAACCTTCAGTCTTTGGACTTGACTTCCTAGAGCGGCACTTCATGAAGATAGACACCGTTCATCGTGAACTTCTCTACTCACCTCCAAATGAAGATCCTGTCGCCGTTAAGCTAAAAACTAAGCGTAGAAAACAAATTGCGAGTCTGGTAAGAAATGCACATGAAATATCGATAGAGCCGAATCGAAGAATGTTACTTCGAGCTAAACTGTCGGATATTAGTATTGCTGACGATGTTGAGGGCTATCTTGAGCCTCTCATTGTTATTTCTCGCGAAGACTTGCCTGTAGATATTACATACTCAGTTGGATCAGTAAGAAATGGACATGTCACGGTAGAATTGATGAATATGAACCCATGTGAGGTGGTGTTGAAGCCAAAGTCTAAATTGGGCATGTTCATAGTTCCTAATTTTGCTGTTGTAAATTATACTGTTGATGGTGCTGTAAGTGAGAATATTTGTGCTGGCGATCTTTTCAATTTTTCTAACAGTAATTTGACTTGTGATCAGATTGACAAAGTTAAAAGCATGTTAAAAAGGCGCCGTGCTGCGATTTCATTGCATGACCATGATTTGGGACGTACGGCTACGACTAAGCACGTGATAGATGTTCAAGGGAATTTGCCCAATAAGCAACGTTACCGCAGATTTCAGGGACCATTCAGATATGAAATTGAAGTGAAAGTACGTAAGCTCGAGGAACGAGATATTATTGAGAAATCAAATTCTCCGTGGTCTTCTCCTTTAGTTCCCATAAGGAAAAAGGACGGCTTCCTTAGATTATGTGTCGATTATAGGGCATTGAACTCTGTAACCAAGCGTGATTCGTTCCCTTTGCCTAACAACATAGGTGCTCTGTCTAATTTAAGCCACACAAATTTCTTCTCTACGTTCGATTTAATGCAAGGTTTCTATCAAATTGAAATGGACGAGTCTAGCAAGGAATACACCGCGTTTTCTACTGGCGATTCGCACTGGCAGTGGAAGCGCATGCCATTTGGTTTGACTAACAGTCCAGGGTCGTTCATGAGACTTATTTCGTTAGTTCTCGCTGGCATACCTTGGAGCGTAGCCTTCAGTTACATTGACGATGTGATAGTTACTGGCAGAACGTTTGAGGAGCATTTGGCTAATTGTACCCTAGTGTTGAGAAGGTTCGAGTCTCACGGGTTAGAGGTAAAACCGGCTAAGTGTTCTATGTTCCGAAAAGAAGTAACTTACCTTGGTCATGTTGTGAGCTGCGATGGTGTCCGTCCAGACGAGAGGAATGTTGAGAAGATCTTAACTTACCCTGAACCGAAGACTCCGCGTCAAGTGCTTAGATTCCTAGGTATGTGTAATTTCTTCAGACGCCACATACTTAACGCCAGCGTGTTGATGAACCCCCTGAATGAACTGATAGGCATGAAGAAAATAAGTTGGACGCAAGAGTGCAGAGAAGCGTTTGTCGAGTTGGAGAATTTCGATTAATCCGCCTCTCCTTAGCTATCCTGATTTCTCAGTTGACGCGGCGCCGCTAGTGATTACTGTGGATGCCAGCGGTGTTGCAGCAGGAGCGGTTCTGTCGCAAGTTCAGAAAGGCGAGGATCGAGTTCTGTCGCAAGTTCAGTTCTGTCGAGTTCTGTCGCAAGTTCAGAAAGGCGAGGATCGAGTTCTGGCGTGCGCGAGCACAACGTTCAATAAGGTGGAAGCAAACTACAGTGCTACTGAACGTGAGCTTGCAGGCTTGAGATGGGCTGTGAGGAACTTCCGTCCTTTCGTTTATGGTCGCAAGTACGTAATTAGAACTGATCATAGACCGCTCATCTACCTGAACTCGATGAAAAGTGATGACGCTCGGCTAATGAGAACTTTTGAAGAGCTTCATTGCGGTCATTTTGAAATTCAATATGTGCCTGTTAAGGAAAATGTTGTCGCTGACGCTCTATCTAGAAAGGTAAATTTACCCGTCAACAGTGGTGAAGTTGACCCAAATTATACTGTGTCCCTGCAGGGGAAGAAAGTGAGTTTAATTCCCGGTGGACCCGACTCTTTGTTCTACGCCCTTGCAATGGGAATGAGCGGCAATGCCGACGATCACGCAATTGTAAGAGAAATCGTTGTAACTAGAGTGCTTAAAGACCAGAACGACAATGGACTTGGCAAAAACAAGCGTGATTTGAAGAGGATAGAAGCAATGAAGGAAGTGGGTACCGTGCCGGACTTGTGCTTGGTGAATGCATTTGTGAAAGAATTTAAAGTGAATGTCTGCATTTACGAGGACGGCATTGGCATCGTGAAATTTGGATGTGATGACCATAATCCTACAGTGCATTTGCAGAGTTTGCGCGGTGTTCACTACAACTTGCTGGTGCCGGATGGTGAAAATGCAGACGACATCATTGTTAGTCACATCGACTATGTACGGGCAAAAGGAAAGGTAAATACATCAGCAAGTTCTTCCACCCAAGTATTGTACACTTTAGTAAATGACGAGCAGCAGACAGTTCAACCGAAAAAGAAAATAATTTGTAAAAACAAGCACCTTGCGTCAGAGACAGTTAAAACAGGTCAAGTTCAAAAAACAGCAGAAGCTGTTCCTAAAGAAGCTTTCCGTTCTCCATCCCTTCATTTAACGACCAAACAAATAATAGATCTTCAAGCAAATAACGCAATAATCTCTTCACTAAAACAGCTCCTCGAGAGTGAAGCGAGGGCGCGAGAAATTGCGGCAAAACTATCAGAAACTGTCAAAGGACGCAGATTTTTAAAGTCAGTGGAGAGTTTGAGACTTCGTGATGGTGTCGTGTGTGCTGGCTCGCGTGAAGTGCCGGTGATGCCTGCTCAGAGGTTGC
>JACJUY010006147.1:0-53377 GCA_014220935.1 Platorchestia sp. MABIK | reverse complement strand
TTAAGCTTTCATTTTTTATCATGCGTCTTAGGCCCTCAAACACAGTACTTGGCACCAGCAGACAGCAAGTTCTACATTCGACTCCATTTTGACCACGGTAGAGGAAACAAGGTAGGTTCAAACCAGCCTTTTTTCGTTGACGATGTGGCTTTGCTTAAGTCACGGCAACGAACCAATAGCAGCGTTCATATTGCATCTGGTAGCACTGCTACCCCCAAATCTGGCTCTACTATTGGCCTAACGACATTGCATTGTGGTGACGTCATAAAGTTTGTTTGAAATAAAGCCTTTCCATTGGCTAGCCGAACAAGAGGCGGTGTATTTTCTTTCACAGAAATAACCCTACCTTGTTTTCTCTACCGTGATGTTGACCCGACGATTCTTTGCACACAACTTAGGCTAATTGCGAGTGTTCGCACGGTGAAGGCAAATTCGTGTGGATGTGTGGTTTTTTGGAGTCAGGTCGCTGAAGCTTCAGCAAGAGAACATTGCTGCCTCTTAACACTTTGAATGGGGCAGGTTAAACTGAAGTTTAATATTCAATTCAAATTTAAAGGTCAACATTAAAGTTAAATATTAAAATAGGCAATGTTGGAAATATCAAACATTAACTGGATCATATTTTCAATTAGCTTTGATTAATTGTTTTTTAAAGTGAGTTTGTGACTACTGGCTGGTCAGCAGCATATTGAAAGCTCCCTCAGTGCCCAAATATGGCACACGTCGCAGTAAAGTCTGGAAACCGAAGGTCAATTCGATGAATTCATCACCGACTCATCGCGTACATCTATGTGGCAGAGGCTGCCACTCTCGAAAATAATAATACTCGTTTAGTACTCCTTTTTTCCTCATCAGGAAATTGAATTAATAAATATAATAATGGATATTTATAGGTAGTTTGAGATTCTGAACGTGTTTGTTTATGTTGCCTTCATTTTTAATTTAGTAGTTTTTCATTAGTTTTGAAAATAATACAGAATTGACATCAGATTATACCGAGTTTTCAGATGTCTTGTATTCAAGGATTTATAATAACAGCATCATTATGATGCTTTGAACACTAGAATCNACAACGTCGTTAATATATATTTGAAAAATATCGTCCAATGAAAACATTTTATGATGCGAGCAATAGAATAGGATTCAAATCTTGGCATGCATTCAGACTCACCAGTACAGTTTATCTCATTAGTACATTTCCTAATTTCTACTGTGCTTTGCAAAAGTGAAGAAAAAAGAGCACTAACTTTCACACGTACTGGTAATAACTTCCGCCAAGCAAGCCTTTTTCCAAACTGAGAGGTATGGATATAATCTACACCTTAAAAGCAAAGAAAAATGAAGAAAAGTTCCCCAACGAAGAAGCTGTCTGGCTGTAATTAAAGTTCGTTTGTTGCAATCAGTATTTCTTCGGGGAGTTGCGTCAGTCATTTCAGCGAGACCTGGAGGCCTGGCTCTGGCTTAACAAGTCATTTCTTCTCGCAGGTCTTCCGCGGACTGATTTTTATAGACGACAGGATTCCAGAGCGGCTATGATGAATGGGACTCATGGAAGACTTCCCTCGCAGAATTATGCACATGCCGGTGAGATAGAGCAGAACGCGAGAGAACTTTTGTTTGAAATAATGTGGAGCCGCCTCTTTGAGAAAACTACTTCCATGTACGCGTCGCAAACTAAGCTATACTTATTACTGCGTGTCAACGATCACTTAACAAATGTATGTATGCTTGACGGTGTGCAGTGTGGTTGAGAGAATTCTTTGGAGAATCAGAACTTCGCAGTCGATGGTACCAATATTTAATTTTAGTTTCATTACAAAATTCAAAAGCCTCCATAATCCAAATTCCTTGTTATGACCGTGTCAAATGTTTTCCATGTGATAAGTAGTAATGATTATCTTTATTCAAGAATTTTCTTGAAAATTGGGTTATTTAGGAGGTCGATGAAAGTTGAATAATAATAAGTGTCAATAAAAACTGAATGCCGCATAATTTCGAATGAAACCTTTTAAATTCGACGGGAAAGTAAAATGCGCGCGGCAAGTTTATGGTAACTAAAAATTGCTGCATATATTTTACGTGATGTGCTTATCTGTGTTATAAAAGTTTGTAAATATGCAGATAAAGCCCGAAAGTTTTTCTTATAGTGAGAGGTACATTGAAATTCTTCCAGCTTGCATTTCCTTTGGAACACTTTTCCCCCAAGTAAAACTGAGTACATTGGACCGAATGAAGGGGCAAATAAGGATCCGAACAGTTGGAACTGATGAATGCATTTTAACCAAATCAGGAAAGCACACATTTCTTGTGACAGTGACTTGTTTGGCCAATTCAAAAATGTCTGAATGTGAGATGTAGATCTTTCGTGCAATTTTAATCTCACAAATAGGGTCTTAAGACCTTAAAATCTTGAGGCAAAATGTCAAAAGATAGCGGACGTCCCGCTAGGCAGGTGCGTACATCAGAGTGAAGTGTTCACGAAGGGCCGATCGATTACGAGGGAGAGTGTAAAAATACTTTACTACCGAAAATGGAAGCCGCAGACACAGCTTTGATGGATTGCATTATAGGCTAGGCCAAAAATTCTTGTAAAGTTTGGGCGTTGAGAGCTTCTTTTTCCGAGCAAACTTTGTCTTTGGAGTAAGACGGAAGTTAAGACGCGGCCGAGTTGGGCAGCGCGGCCCGTATGAAGAGGACCTGCGTCTTATTATCTCGGTAGGTGCTACTTCTCATAGCTGAATATGGTCATAATTCATCTCTTTTAAATATGGTTATACGTTGGTGAATAAAAGAATGGCTTTCACCCTGGTATTTTAAAAACATTTTACATCTGGTGACACGTTGGTATATAAAAAAATGGCTTTCACCCTCTTATTTGAAAAAGATAATTGTATTTCTTGTCTCGGTATTTGCATTTTTACAATTTCAGTCTTTGAAATTGGATATAATCTATTTATTCGTTTTTTATCGTATGTGATACCTTTGATCGATGTTATCTTCGTTTGTGAACGTGAAATTCACATTATTCTATCCACGTGCAAATGGAATAATGTTTTTCTTCGTTTGTGAAACATGATAAGTTTTAGTCTTAGAAACTGAAAATGGTGATCATTCATTCTTCGCACGTGAAAATGAAGATATGTATTCCTCATTTTTAAATCTGGGGATTATTATCGTCGTTGTATGTGGAAATTGTAAACAATTTATTCTTCGTGTTTGAAAATGAAGATTATCTTATTCATCGTATGATAAAATTGAGGATTATTTTGTTCTTCGTGTATGAAAATAGAAATCATTTTATTACACCTTCCTGAAAATGTAGATGATCTCATTGCTCGAAGGGGATAATTGAAGATTATCTTATTCCTCTGAAAGAAAACAAAAATCATATTATGCTCAGCTTGTAGAAATGAATAATGCCTTATTTCTTTTAGGAAAATCGAGATCATTTCATTTTTCGGGAGTGAAAATGAGGTTCTTCACTCGTTTCTGGATTCTAACTGGCTGCACGTTCTGTAGAATGTCGGTTAGACCTTGTTATTGAAGGCGGAGTGCTTTCCTTATTTCTAAGTTCCAACTTGGCGGGCAAATGAAAATGAAGCAAATAGTTCGGATAAGAATCATCAGCGTTCCTCCGCTCTTAAAATTGAGGATAATTCTTTGATCAGAGGCATTTCGATTCCCAAAAGTTATGCAAAACACAGCGTGTTATTAGTAACCTGCGTGCAGTATATTTGCCTCGGCATAAAGGTTATCTTCAGAACACCAGCACGGCAAGTAAAGTGTCAAGAATATAATAACACATGCAAAGTTTTTCGTTTAAAAGTGGTCATCGGAACTCGACGGGGAAAAGATATCGTTAAGTGTCAACAGCTCTATTTGAATTTGGACTGTGAGCGATTCAGTTCGAAATTGAACTTTAGGGTGTCATGATAGTAAGTACATCTGTATAAAAGTCTGTTTAAAGTAGCACGTCTGTATAAAAAGCTTAGATCACATATTTTGCCTGGAGTGCGTATAACTTCAAACATTCATGAGAGCAATAGATCAAAAATGGAAAATTATGACGGAACTTAGGCAAATTGTAGGAATGGATTAAAGGAAAACAGTTTTAATCACGTGTATAGTGTAGCTTATTTTGAACGAAACGTTCACAGCTAAGAGACGAATAAAATTACGAAAAAATGATATTTTGTTTTTTGACTTTGTTTAAAACCAAAAGATGTTTTTTGTTTATTTAGGCCAAATGAAGTATGGGCTCTTTACTAAAGCTCCGTACGGACAAAAAATTGTTCAGCTGTACTCACCAATGATATTAATGAGCACATAGACACAATTTTTAAAATAAGTTCTGCAGCACAATTACAGAGCGAAGTAAGTAACGACTCGAATGAATTTCAACTTTAAAATTTTGTCGTTGAGATTATCGGCACCAAAAGTACTCAAATACGTAAGTGCCTGGAGTAGGTCTCTTATTTTTGTGATGCAGGATCTGAGTGCAATGAAAGAGTCAAAGTAGTGCGTCAATTTACGTGAGTTTTAACCCACGATTGTATGACCACGTTGAGCGCAATAAAAGTCATTCAAAGATAAGCTTTAAATCGTTTCCATGAATACGACTTACTCCTATCAATCAACGATAAACTAAAAATTGTTTCCATTAATACGACTTGCTTCTAGTTTGCAACACTGCATTTGCAGAGCAGCAAAATACGAATTGAAATAATTACAGCTAATGTAGCAAGCTAACTCAAATGTGTGCTACCATCACCATAGGCACGCACGATACAACGGTTCCATGCGATGTTAGTACCGTCTGTATTGCGTGTAATGCACTTAAGATCCTTACAAGACTGGTTTGCGCAGGCTGATGCTGCAAGTACATATGTTCTTGGAGGCGCGGAAGCCATCACTGATTGGATTAAGTCGGGTCATAACGACCACTTAACGAAGCTTCATTGTCTGCTTAAGTTCTGTGTTATGCAAAATTTTCATTTTAAGAATGCTATCGCTGATGTTCAATTTCCGGAAGATTTAGGCCCTGTCTCTAGGCTTCACATGTTGTACAGTGCCGCATTGTTAGGGGCATACGAGTATGAATGTGGGCTATTTGTGTGTAATTGGTAAGATTTTTAATTTACTTGGAGATCATAGCACACAAGGTAACGCTTGTGCGATGAGTGTGTGATAAATACCACTCGTCGTGGAATGCAAGAAATACCTGGTATTATGAGGGAATATTCCTCACGATGACAAATACTTTTAAAAATTTACTTTACGCCACAAGGTAGTTTCAAATTTTGTGAGACAGTATTTCCGCATAAATGAGGGTTGAAAAAGGAAAGAATGCTCAACTGTTACTTCAGATACCTGGCCATAACTTAGCCCAAATTAATATGAGTGCAGCATATTTCATTTTTAAAATAAATCTTTTAGGATATTTGTTGTAGCCTTTGGCACTGCGTTTTCTAGAAAATTTAGGACTCCATTTCTGATCCTGAAGCTTGGATGAATTAGGTCATCTAAGAATTATGAAATCAAAACGTTTCACTTCGAAGATTAACGCTTCCATAATTTTTTAACATCCAAGATCTATATTTCCTCACTCTCATTACATACCTTTGAGCAATCCGTGACTTCAAAGTCTTCAGCTGTTCACTCGCAGCGTATGCACCTGCATTTAAGTTCAGTTAAAATGAAGCCCACGCATCAAATTCAAATGTTCTTGTGAACTGAGCTTGCGACGATAATTCAGTAGGCTGTCAGAAAATCTGACAGCGATACAACCCCGCAGCTTGTTTTGTTTGTTCACTCTCAAATATCAAAAACAGGATAACTTTGCGCAAATGTGTACATCAACGACGCTTTATGCAAGCTTTTTCGATACTTCAATATTTGCTCCATCTTAACTTTATCCGTAGTATAGAATGTGAAGCCTTTGCGATGTTAATTCGCGACAGTACTGCAGGGCAACAGGACGCTAAATATTTTCTCCAGATCTCTCTAAAAATGATCACTGTAACAGCGTCGAGCCAGGTCTTTAATACGGATGGTTTAGTAGGAAATATGATGAAAGATTCCAGAATTAATGAACGTGAAGTCTTCTAGATTTGCTTAGCTCAGAAAACATTATTTTTAAAATAGTAAAGTGTAGATAACTGTTGAAAGTTAGTGGTAGTGTAAAATTCTGTAGAATTTTATGGAGTTGAATTGCCCAGATTTTAGGTAAGCTTGATTTAGCACATTACAACAAGCTGTAAGCCGAATATACAAAGCGGTTTTGGAGTCCAATATTCTACATTTGTTTTGAGTAGAATATTGCATGACGATTTATGGACTATTCGGGGAAACTTGAGTATTATGAAGATTTTTTTACGGACAAATCTGATTTAAACTTCCGTAAAAGTGTTTAGAATGATTTTCAGTACAAAACATCAGCCAAATCGATGAAGAGTGATGGAGTTTGTGTGTGCTTGAGGAGTGGTCCGTTTCGTATTGAGAAGCTGCATGTTAAGCAAAATTTGTGCAATTGAAACGATGGTAAATAAATCAACAACACGCAGGAATGAAACGATAAAATATACATTTTTTCCAACCACATTAAAAGAAAATTCTAGTTTTCCACGTTTGCTGGCATGATGGTTAGCTTAGTTAAATATTTACTATTTTTATAAACTAAAGAACAATTTCCAACTGCAAATTAACACCACACATGAGTGGAACCACAGGACGTTCATTTTCACGAGCCACATTGAAATTAAACCCTAAATTTCCCTCGTCCCCAGCATGAGTAACAAGTGGAGAAGCGGCACAGGATATGTGCCAAAGTCCAGTCACCTCAGCCCGACGCGAGCGTTGGTCTGCTCAAGAATTTGCCACTTTTCCGTCATCGTTCCATGCCGAAGAGATAGCGTGCGCTGTTCCAGCACGCCAGTCCAGCTCACGCCTTCCATGCAATTAGCAGAGTGATGGGACCTCACTCCCGTCAGTTACAGCACGCGTGCTTCTCGGCCTAGAAGTTGGTTCGCTGCAACAACAAAGGCAAATGACCATATACCCAGTCTAACTTTTTCGCCGGAACATGCATGCAGGCGGCGAAAAAGTTAGACTGGGTATGATTTACCGACTTTGGTTTGATCAGGCGAACTGGAAGTTGGTTTGCAGCAACAACAGCATCAAATGCTCATATATGATTCACTGACTTTGGTATGTTCAAGTGTTTAATCTCTTTTAGCCAATGCCGTCCACTTTCTGGAAAAGGCGCTTCCTGCTGATTAATGTACGGTTATGTAGTGCTTCTAGATGAAGGAATATTCGCTGACTTCAACGAATCGAACGTGGAGTAATTATTTTTGAAATTGAAATGTGCGTCCCCGGAATAAGCCCGAACGTCAAAGCTCAACATTATTCTGCATGAAGTATAATGATTATTCTATTCCGATGCACGAGGTACTCACCCATATGCTCTCACTTTGAAATACAGCTTATTTAATAAGTTTGAAACGTAGACCATTAATTCGATCTTATTTAATTATTATCTCATGGACATTTGTGGCGCTTCTTCAGGTTTAATTAGCGCGCTCATAAAATGTGCGTTGAAATGTTATTTTCGCCACTGCATGAGCTACACACGGACATTGGCTGTGGTATTCCGAATTTCATCGCACCCGAACTGCATCTGTAATTCAAGGTTGTGCGTTCGGTCGGTGTCCATTCAGTAGCAATGTTAGATGAATATTTGGAATCTATATTCTCACAAGAAAAAACGAATGATCTCACAGTTCTTATATAATTTTTGGTTTTCAGAACTTTGTCTCATCTTGTGAATTTTTTTTTTTGATGTTCAGTTTTGAAGAAATTGTCATAGTTAAGTATGAATGTAAACATTATATGCTAAGTACAAATGAGAAATTCTAGTTTACATTTGGGCCAGTATATTTAAGCCAAAGTTCATTCGTTACTAGAATGCTAATGATGCCCGTTCTCTTTATTATTATTCTCGAAAAATTACGTCGGGATGATGGACTCTGAAGAACGGGTCGGGAGCATGCCGTATCAAAGTGAGCTGCGACGGTCAGTAAATGTTGTGTGTTCGACGGTGCAGGGGTTTTTGTGATCTAAAGCTTGTGTGTTCATTTATTTCAACAAAAGAGCTATGTTGGGGTATACGATGATTGGTTTTAATATTTTCTTGCTCGTTTTGTAGTGATTTGAGCATTGAAGCTTTAACATTATTCAAAAGAACAGGTTTTTGAATTGTGTTTGGACTTTTTATTGCTATTTTTTTGTGCCGCTATTTTGTGCATTTAAGCTTTAATATTAATTTATGGCTACAATAAAGCAGAACTGAGAAACTACGTTTTCTGTTTGCAGGAGCTGTTGTTTTTGTGGATTCGGACTTTAAGTTAATTTGTATAAATGAAAAGAGTAGGTTGTGAACTATAACTTGATTTTTCACATTTAGTCTGATAATGCATAAGAACAATGCGGACAGGAACATCAGTACCTTATATAACGTTAATTTATTTTCCATTAAAAAATTAGAACAACGATTCTACACAAAAATTGCACTGCAGTTTTGGAAATACATAAAGATAGATTGCACAGCGAAAACTTTTTATTTTTAAAAAAATTTCTACAAATACAAGAAAGCAGAGAGTAGACTACGTAGTGAAGCAAAAATCGGTCCTTCAGAAAAACATTGTAAAATCAAGGAAAAGTTATTTCACTTTCAGTGAAATAACTTCAGTGCATTTGTCCGTTCTCCCACATAACTCTTTTCATCTCTCGTAACCCTGTGTTGAAACGAACGCGTAAGATAGTCTACAGAAAACAGCATCCGATTTACGGGCTTTGCAAACACTTTGCTCTTGCATGAGATTTTTGGTCGCCGACAGAGTAGTTTGAGAGAGAGAGAGAGAGAGAGACTTCTTTATGTTTTGAAGTTTTTCCAATGTTCTTTCCATTGAGCAATTTAATCTAATGTTAAGATGCAGGTTTCATCGGTTTTAAGCGTTTGATTTTTTCCCACGTTTCAATGCACAATTGCAGTTGTTGAAGTCAGATGTAAAAAATTTTTGCCGAGTGAGTGTAAATGGGCTATTTTAATTTGTCTGTGGTCACTGGCATGGCTATGAATGTAAAATTTTTTTGCCTGTTGCAGGATTGCACGGAAAAGCTGAAGAAACATAATATGAAATGTTGTACTGGAATTGATTGGTTGTTAAGTCTAGTGAACATTTCTATCATTGAAAAATGTATGCGTCTTGAACAGGACAGGATTCAGGGTTTCTGGAATGTTCATTTCATTCAAAAGGAATGCGCTCTAAATGTGGAATTTTCGTTAAGCTCAGGTGAAATTCGTGAGCTGAGATTTGCTTCTCAAGTTATACGTGAAAATTATAGAAAAAATGAAAACAGCCGGGCATGCCCTGGTTCGTGTTGTGTTCAGGCATAATATTCAACTTCTCATGCATGTTGGTGCTCTCAACTTTCAATGAAATTAGCTTTGTTCCAGAATTTAGCGCAAAGTGGCCCGGCTGTTTGAAAGCAACAGGTTGGACGAGTGAACCGAAGAGTATATGCCCTGATGCTAGAGCCGGGTTTGGCAAAATTTCATCTCGTGTACAATATTGCCACTCATGCGATTTGAGTTGGGATTTACTGGGTAACAAGACTGGAAAATATTCCTTCTGTAAGAGCTTTTCATATTGCTTTGATTTATGATATAGGAAGAAAGGTATACCACGCTAAGCCAAAAACATAGACTCAATTATCACAATCGGTTTGTAAACAAATGCACATTTCATTAAAATTAAATATTTGACATAAACCTGAGTTTTGGAAAAGGGCTACGCATCAGCGTTCTGTTATCCTGCAAGTTCAGTAATTCATTAACTTTAAAGCAACGCGTACGTATTGCTTTAAAATGGATGAATGACTGAAATTACAGCATAATAGAACGCTGAAGCGAAGCCCTTTTTCATAAAATTCGTCCATTAGTGTACTGTTAGATGCACAGAACAAGAACCCTTGACCACGTGTTACCATAGAATTAATGCTTATTCTAGCCATTCTCTGAATTTAATTTCCCGTAAATTTCAGAGCTGCTTTCAGCTCCTCCGTCCACGAGAGCGTGGCGGATCACTCAGGCATTGCAGAGCTATTTTGCAGATTGAAACTCCCTGACCCTTGGTCAAGATTTTCCAAGCCTTTCAAAAGACTATCTTTATTCCAAGATTTTTTTTAACTTGAAAGTTAGTGTATTTTTAAGCTAGGGAAGGATTTCTTGATTAAACTTAAAAGCAAGAACCAATTCCAAGATGCAGCTCCAAACAGAGATAGATGCATGCCTATTCTGGAGGATCTGCTTTAAAACCTTTTTTTCTAAAATACTTCTAATTCTTTTTTGCACATTAGTCCCTACATTTATCCAATACTTAAATGATTGAAAAATTTTATGTTAATTGGGTTTAAATTTGGGGATCTTCACGCACCAATTTTGGAATTGCATTCGAGAAAACATTTCTTTGTTAATAAACTTTTATTTGTTACTCACTCGCTGGTTCTTATATTTGATGCATAGGAATTAGAAACTTTTTGTTTTCGAAAAATTTCTAGTTAATTTCGTGAGCTAGTGTAAATAGACGAGCGTCACTAAATTCAGGAAAAAGCAATTTAAAAATTAGTGATAAAACTTTCCCATTGCTATTTTTTAATTAGGTCCATGAGAAAGGCACACTGCAATTCATCTTGAGATTGAGAAATGAGTTGTTTATATTTCGATACCTGCGCAGTGAAATTTATTAATTTTGTGCCAGCAAACACATTTTAAAAAGTAGCGATTAAATGCATGAGCTTTCGCCGGGGTTATTCAACAGCACAGTTGAGTAGAAGTACCACGTTCTCAGATGCCAGTACGTCTGAGCAGAGATTACCATGGTAAACAATGATTTTACTGCCTCGGTTTTCTGATGCGAATGCAAATTACGAATTCCAAAATTTGAATGCAAAATGCATTCATTGTTATTGTTCACAATGGGCTGACCAACAAGGGCTTGCACCATCCAAATGGAATGTTTGGCAAATTCTTAGGATTTAAGAAATTTGACAGCGTCAGCATGCTTAAATGTAATCGTAATCGTAAACTTATCAAGAGAGCATAATTACTGGCAGTTTGAAATTTACTGAAGTAACTTTATCGATTAATGTCCATTAGAAAAGAAGTTTCTGTTTTCATAAGTACCGTGAAGTCGATTGCCCAGGTAAATACAGCATTAAATTTTCACGAAGGCTGCACTCTCAAGCTTGAAATTGGCCAAGTACGTTCAGTGAACACGTGTGTTTGCACGTTCTCATGCTTGTATTGTATATTTTTCGAAAAATCCTGCATGTGATGGGGCTAAAAAATAAACAATGATGAAATGCGTCGACAAACAGATAAAGTCCTCATATACCTAATTGAACATATGCTGATCTAAATCAACGGAGCTGACGTTGGCGGTAAACATGTTTGCGCGAGTGTTTTTCAATTGTTGTTCTCAGTTCTTTTGTGTATTTGCGTACATAAAAATGATTCGTTAAAATGACATGAGTAGTAGCATAGGTATTCTGCGTTGCCCTTCTTCGTGTTTTCTTTTTTTCAAAGGCAGTTTATTTTCAAATGGAAAAGTGGTTGAAAGAGCATGCTTTGTTAAATACAGGCGAAATGTGAGCTCACATTGCTGGTTGAATGGCAACAGTTAGTTAAGTTCTTGTTTCCGCTTTACGAACCCATTTTTTAGTAAATTTTTAGCGCAAATTTGGTTTTCGTGTACAGTATTTAAATGTCAAGGAGAGAACAGTTTTAATTCGACTCTATTTTTCTCTAGTCTCATTTTCAAGGTTCTTTTCTCTAAGCATATCGACTAGAGAAGAATACTCTAGCGAGAGCTTTAATCCAGTCCACAGCTAGCGGTAACAAACACATAAAGATAACTTCTGCAGAAACGAAGCACTTTCATCAGACCAAAGCTGCTCATCTTACGAGCTAATGGAATTAGAGGAGAGCATTCTCTTAGCAGACAGAAGCTTTACAGTCGCGGTGAAGTTTCTTTGTTGACTTCTTTTAATTCAGTGCGGAGTTGTCGCGCTAGCAACGAGATATTGAAGCATGCTTTAGTTTTGTTAAAAATCGCTCATCTCGCTCACGCTAAACGAGCGTTGGTGATTAATGGAATGAGATTGCGCGTGTTTAGGAACTGGAGACCACGTTCCTCATTACCTCAACTCGGGAATGTGGAACACTCGTGATACTGAATTATTTAAGCTCATGGAAGGCGTCACTCTGACGGTATCATGGTAACTCAAGTGCAGTTACATTAAAACATGCTGATGGTTGGTATCTGCAAACAGTACATCGGTGTGGGTTTGGGGGAATGATTAGGCGTGAGGAAAAGATGAGGTCGGGGTTGGAGTGATAAGGTGGAATAGGGGGAGGGGTTTGAGTTTAAAATCGATGGGGATATTTTGCTTCATTAACGATATTTTTCCTTATGTTTACAAAAAAGATGTTAAACACTGTTGCAACATCTTTTTTCATGTGAAATTTTACATTTTCTTGAATGATGGACTCAATTGTTTTTGTTGCATTATTGTTCTGTTTGGATTTTCAGAAACGAGGCTGTAGGGATGATAAGGAGGAATCGGGGAAGAGGTTTGAATTCAAAGCCGATCTACTAAAGTTTCAGAAGCATGGCAAACTTTTTGAATGGTCTGCGAGATTCATGAAGACCTGCTTTAAAGGGAGTTGATCGCATCAATAAATGACATGCCTATGTATAAAATGGTCACCATCATTATCATTCCGAGAGGAGTATTTGGAAATTATAATTGCTGCAAAGCGTGAGCAGGAAAAAAATTATAAAGAGCGATACGGAATTGAAGACTTAAAAGAGACATTCATGCATTTTCGAGAAGCGTTGCGAAGTTTGCGGAGGTGCGGTCTTGGCTTAAGGCTTACGGAGGAGCGATCTTTTGTAGCCGGACAACTGCCCTTGTAGGACAATTGTCCCAACGGATAATGATTCTGCGGACACTTGCTCGGAAGATTCTGTGTCATTAAGGTGAGAAAATACTGCGTGATTACAATATAAATGGAAGGTAAAGCTGTCGTAACGTAACGTAACGTCAATTGCATTTAAAATTTTCTACACGTGTTTGTTCATTGTGTAAAATTAAAATAGGAAACAAAAAATTTAAATTGCTCTCAAAATAGTTTTAAAATTATTACACAATTGAAATTCGATTGTTTTTAAACTCAGTGTCGGAAAAATATAAGCTTCATTACTTAATCGAGATTCAGCTTCATTTCCCATTCCGAATTTTCACAGCAAGTTTTTTGAAGATATTCTCGCACAAACTTCAATTTCCAATATTTTATGACTTACTACTGAGTTTTCCCAAGCATTGCAACCTAATGCCAGTAGCGAAACTATAACTAACAGAATAAATGATTATCATTTATGGTAGTGTCATCTTCCATTTATCTCATCGATGACAACCGACTGCGTCTTAATTTACTTGATCGTTTTTGTTTCGCATGATTGCAGTTAGAGAATATCGCACGGGATTTCTATTTAACTCATTTGTACTTTACTGTAAAGTACTTTCGCATTCACCCTCCACAGACTAGTATCTAATTTAAGTGTTATTCTTTGTACATTGCATCTACTATGTATGTATTATTCTGTATTGATGCAAGTTGAATCTCTATAGCTAGTCGTCTGGTAAAAATGAAAATAAAAGGAAGAACGGGGGCACTAAATATCTTTCGGAAGTAAGCTGGTAGAAACGAAATTGGGGGATGGGGGCGCCAGTACATTTTTAAATTATTAGTATTTGTGGCAGCTGTGTTGTGCTGAAGTTGGTTTAGCTCGCGACGCTCGGAACTGTCCTCAATTTCTGCCTCTGTACATCAAATCTTTCAGTTTTCTGTCTGTTGATTGTCTGTACATCAAATCTTTCAGTTTTTCTGTCTGTTGATTGATAATTGTTCACCGGACGTTGAATTGGCGCACTACCATTCACGCGACGCATAAATAAGGACGATAAACCTTCTTTGCACCTGGATCAACCAGTGGCGAAACGTTTAAAATTGGAGTGATTATGGATTGCCATTAGTTTTCTTTTATCATTAGTTTTTTACTTGAGCTCTCTTTTTCTCCGAAGCTATATCGTAATGTTTCAGGGATATATTTCAATTTGATACAGTTCTGGTGGTGCAAATTTGATTCCCATACTTTGTGAAAAGATGAATTTACTTACAGGGCTAACATTTTCAAGAATTTTTGAACGTTCTTAAAATTGTCAAGTAATTTTGCAAAACTAAATTTCTAATTTTTTTAACTCAGCACAGAGCAATAACTTGCTTCTCTTTGCACATATCCTGCAATCTACATCGGTACAAAACACACTAACGCAAATGGCAGAATTTTGGAACTTGACGTTTACTTCATGAGGAATTGCATGATGGTCAAGAACTGCATGTTGCTGCATGTTTACGAAAAAAGTACATATAATTAATTACGTTGATGCAGAGAAATTCGTTTAGGTCTGCGGAGATAAATTACCATATTTGGTTTACTTGTCAAAAATATTTACAATGTAACTGGTATTAAATCTACGGAATTAGGAACCAGTTTTCAATTTACTTCACTGTACTAAAATTCGTAGATTTTACCCTGAAGGCGCAAAGTCTACGGAATTTGAAACCAGTATTCAACTTACTTTAACATACTAAGATTCCGAGGATCATTTTGTGTAAAATAGCATAAAATCTACGGAAAATGGAACCAGTATTCAACTTATTTCAAGCTACATCACACAGTATGTATTGTGCTGGAAACAGTGCAGACCACATTCACCGAAAAACCACTGAAAATACCATTTGTTCAGTGAGTAAAATAAATTCTAGTGAGTAGCAGTAGTTTTTCAATGTTAAGTGATTAGATTTGTTTCCCTAGACACTTCGACGCCTCTAAATAGTTGAATTTTGAGTTGACCAACGATGTCAAAGTCACAGTGTCTTAGGCAGCCCACATGTACTCCTGTGCACACTAATTATATTGACCAAAGCTCTAGACTAAAGAGTCGTAATGTTTTAAGACCACTGATTAAAAAGCACTAAGACTCCGAAAGTAGTTTTTTTTTGAAATATTTAAATTATTTAATCGCTTGAGTAGGCGTTCATATTTTCCAAAACATCTATTACATTATAAAACAACTGAACTATTTTATCGCTGGAATAGTTGTTCATAATGTGCAGCACATCCTAAGTGAAATACGATGCCCAAAAATACCCCCAACTCGTGGCGGAGGAGAAAACGAACGACTCGGTTGAGGTTAAGGACCTCCCAGGGGCGCGTGCAAGGTGAGCACAGAAGTGTCTCGTTAGCCAAGACACTTGCTCTGGGAAGTGTCAGGCCGGCGTGGGGCATTGTCAAATATGGCTCGTAGAAAGAAATTGTCCCATGCCATAATGCAGTGACTAAAATAGTCGTCCATTGTCATATATGGCTCATCCTGGACCATAATGCAACGACTAAAAGTGTCGACAATTGTCATTTATGGCTTATATAAAGAAATTGTGCTCGGCCATAATGCCACAACCAAAATTTTCGTCAAGGAATTGAAACTAAAAGTTTTCTTTCTCACGAAATAAAATGACTGTAAGTTGATCGTAGACTTAGTGTCATTTAAAAATTAGAGATAGTACGTTGAAGAGCAACAACCTCACATAACTGACCCAATTTGAGTACTTAATAATTTTTTAACTTGAACAAACGCCGTAGAATAGAAAACTTTTCAACACCTTTAATCTTAGAATATAACGTGTTGTTTAAAAAGATATCCATGAGCTTATTACCTTACCAAGAGCTTGCTTCCAAGTGGTCACTTTAAAAAGATAAATTTCATGTTTTCTCTCCTTGACCTGATGGTCTGGCGTTTTTTATTATAGCAAGTACCTGACAGAAACTGAATTGAAGGTAAGTTAAAAAAAGCATATGAAACAATGTAAATCAAAAAACCCATGTTCTGCTAAGTATAGCTAAGTTAGCTAAGTTGTGTCTATACTAACTTAGCACATGCTGAGTTAGTATAGACACAAACGAAAGTTCTTCATGTAACACCAAAAACTAAACTTTGCTGATAGTGGCTTGAAAAAAGACTTAGCAACCTTTTGATTGCTCATGACAGTTGTTAAGCAAGCGTAAATGAAAAACTGTTTAACACATTTTCAAATATGATGATAAGTTTGGTTGAAAGTTTCACAATCCTTGCTAGAGTCACTCGTATCGATGATCATAAATAGCGAGCTTCGTGAACCCTTATTCAGCCTTGGAATAAATCGAATCAAAACAAATCCATAATGCAGATGTAATTCATAATCAATTTTGTGCACAAAATCATCTAATAAATTCAGGTATAATCCATTGATCGCCGGTATTGAGTGCAGCATTATATCCGAGATGCTTTATGAATGATACCTTTCATTTCGTATGCCATTGGGAGTTTTGCGGCGGTGATTAAAAAACATTGATGGTTCAGTTCAAAGGAAGCCTCAATCTGGGCAACTCAATTAGATTCAGAGAATTTGTGGGCTGATGTACGCTTTATTTACGATAAAGAGCTCGATGCGCATCTCATCAAACCTGCCATTAATGTTCATGTGTCATTTTAACCAAATTGAGCATGCCAAAGACCAGCCCCTGTCAAAGACTCAAAAGGCTCAAATAATTATGGATGAATATAACAACGACCCTTGCTGTATCTGAGGCATTTTTAAGCAAATTTTCTGAGGGATTTTTAAACAAAAGGGAAGAAGAAGCTTTTGCTTTCCATCTCCAATTTCCCTTTGAGTTTTGTGACTGCGATGAAACACAACTTCATGCAACTGCAAGTGCGGCACAAAGCCTGAAATTCTTGATTTCGAGAACATCAAAAGACGGAATTCAGTTGAGCACTTGCTCAACGACAAGCATATTTGGTAAGAGCTGCTCGTACTACCTGAAATAAAGCATGAACAAATGCGTTGGGCTTCTCCTTCTAAATATTAAGAGCTAAAGCAGCAATTACTCTAAGCCGTTCTCGTTCCACTGGCAACAAGCCATGGAGAAAAAAGTGAATGAATCATTTTATGTTGAATTCCCAGGAGGAACACACGAAAGCGTCGTCTAATGAAAACAGAGTACGAATTTATCAGCATTACAGAAATTTTATACTGAGTAACACTGCTTGAAAAATTACATTCTTATCATTCCGTTTTTGATTTAGGAAAGCTTCTGGTGAATGCAATGCATGCAATAGACAATTTCAATGCTTAAATTTACACTATTTTTGTCTTGTTCGTTGGAATTGACACAATCTCGGAGGTCAACTGCATAAAATGCGACTCTTGAAGCAACTGAGGTTTGGCGCTAATAAGAGCACCGAATTCGTTTTTGCTTTTTTCCCCTGTGATTCTCAGTAAACGCGATCTCGAGCCAAGGCAGACGGTGTTCTTTTTCAGATCGATGAAAAGCGACATGCACCCGGGTGCTTCTTGTATTAAATTTTCAGTATCAGATGAGGAGAATTTTGAAAATGCAGATTTTTTTGTAATGTTCTGACGGAATGGAGATGGCCGAAAAAGGTAATACAGTAAATGATCAAGTAGTTTTTTAAGCAGGCATTTACCTTTTAATATTAATGCATGTAAAAGTGACGAGTAAATACCGAAGTAATCGTAGAGTAGCGTTTGCCCCCAAAGTGAAGTATTCTTTTATGATAACTGACCCGTTGACCACGTATTGCTACATATGTGTACCACATGGTATGCTCCTCATTTACGAACCTGGTAGAAAATGCTTTTCATTTCAATAACGTTACTCCTTTTCAAAATTGATATCGATGCACACGGTAAAAGATTATCTTGTTATTATATTTGCACACCTTTTAGAGAAGGTTGAAATGTTCTCATGCAATAAAGTCAGTTTTTCAATTCTATTGCTCACAACCTGACCTATGAACCATAGCAACCACGCAAACCTATTGAGGCAACACATTGATTTACTGCGGTGTCAGTGCGTCTGAAGCTTTCGCTTAAGTGCAATTATCTAATTCCTGGTTTGGCTTTAGTTATCCGGTGTAAAACGGACGAGTGCAGCATAGGAGATGAATTGTAGTGGCGAAGTTTACGAATATTACGATGGTACTCAGTACTGATGGGATTCACTAGACTGAATAAATGAACTTAAATAAACTAACTCATGCTGAATTAACTTGAGCTCAAAATACAAGAAGTGATTAAGACACTACCGCAAACACTAACAATTGATTGTATCTCAGTTTCAGATCCGTTATATACAAATTTACACTAATGCACGTGTGAATGTTTTCCGTGAAATCCTTGAGACATAGTAAACAAAAATAAGCTATCCAGATTTGATAGATGCGTTTCAATGTAGTTTGTTTTGTATTACTCTGTGAAATGAGTTACATTGTACATGTGACTAACATACACAGATAAGTTATTGGTAGAACATCTCTGATTTTCGAACTAAACTCATTTGTCCAGCATCGTGACGATTGCGAATGTGCAGGCAGAGGCGCTGGGATATCAGTTGCGATGACATTGCTATTTATACATTCCTATGTAATACCATTTCGAAAAGTACTTCTTGTATAAAACTAGAATATTCCAACATGATTTGTTTCAACCCTAAGAAGTTAGAATAGCTCAAAATTTATCAGTGTTTATCCTGCTTCTTGTAAATTGTTCATGATGAAAAACAACCCCATGGTTTATGTTTATTACGCTCGACATTACAGCGCGTTGTTTCAACACAAAAAAGTTAAAGAAAAAAATTTATCAGGGGTGATCATGCTTGTTGTAATGATGCCAAATACCCCCATAGTTTATTTAATTTTGCTCGACATTACAGCGCTTTGTGCTGTTAGTCAATAGTAATAAAGTATCAACTAAATGAACATAGACAAAACAGAAGTTAGTTTTCGAGCCAGTTAGCCCGGCGCGGCTTATTCATGGGCTAATTAAGAGCTCGGGCCGAGAGCTGGCGTTGGTGGCCGCGACTTGCGAGCAAACACATCTTTGCTATTTCATGCGCTCTGCGGAACACAGGTCTTGAGCTCAGCTGTGTAAATGAAACAAAAAATATACAGGGCGTTTGTTTCGGAGGGCAATGTAATTTCTTCGCTGCATTTTGAAAACCAATCGTGTGGTATTTTTTTGGAAACATGCATTTTCAAAATCAATCGTGTAATACTTTTTGATGCGTGCATTTTCAGAATCAATTATGCAATATTTTTTGACTCGTGCATTTTCAAAGTTACACGTGTAATATTTCTTTGGCACTTGCATTTTTAAAATAAATCCCGTAAAAATTTTTGACTCATAACTGAGAACGTTGTGAAGGCTAACTACCGGAGTCTGTTGCACCTAAAACCAGCAAAACTGAAATAACTGAAATATGAAATACTACCTGCTTATCAATAAATTTCGCTGCCTTTCAATTATTGAGGGATTTTTCATGTGCATTGCGGGCTCTGAATTTGTTCTAATAAAAAATTCAACCCAATCCTACCACGATTGTTGCATGCATCCTACAACGAAGCAGGAAATGATTGTTTAGCCATTACAAAAATGAAGTAGAAACAATCTTAGTGTAAGCCTTGTGACAATTTTAATCCATAATGGAGGCAAAATAAATGTTTAGCCAACAGATTTTCGTAATTGATGAGAGCTCATGTGATGACCTTCAGACATTAAATTCAAATTTCCGTCACACCTGAAAAATTGTCGCATTCGTGAAATTTTCATTAATTTCTTCGTCTTCATAAACTAATAATTTGGCAGCTATGCTTGTGATCTTTATGCCTCACTCGTAAAGAAAACGAAACGAAAATGTTTATTTTTTGGGGACAAGAGGCTTAATTAGAAAGTGAAGTTCCTGTGAATGAGGCGAAATGATTGAAAAGCCGGGCACTAAGCGGCGATATTTTTGGAAGCCATTGTATTGAAGGGCAGGAGTCATTGTATTGAAGGGCAGGAGCCATTGTATTGAAGGGCAGGAGCCATTGTATTGAAGGGCAGGAGCCATTGTATTGAAGGGCAGGAGAACGATCTGAATTGCAAGACTGGAATTTTTACCACCAAAAATCCTGAATTTGGGCGATTTTCAGACGAAACTTGGACATAAAGACAACTCAGCATCGAGCAGCCTTGCATGGTTGTTGGTTTTCATGCACAAATGTTATTCACAATAAACCTAAAGTTGGGATTTGAAAAAAAAAACAGATCTGGTAACCGTGAGATTGGGATTTGGGTAAAAAAAAAAACAGATCTGGCAACCGTGAGATCGATCCCGGAAATTTGTAACTGAATGCGAACAATACAGTTGCATGTTTTAAAAAAATAATCATCGAAGTTTGGATAGAAACAATTTTCGTTAGAGAGGGACGTTAGCAAAGGATTCTCAGGGGTAAGGAAAACTGTATCTCAAAGCATGAGGCCGCAAAGTAAATAGTGTCCTATTCCATATGGTCATGTTGCTCTGTAGAATTCAACTGCCACTCCTTCGGCACAATGATGACGATTTGTGGCCACTGCAGCCGTGTGATATGAATCAGTGGGGATTATGTGAGGTCCTGAGCTAAACGTTAGGTAGTAGGCCTTCTTTTCAATGAAATAAAATAAGTTTTTGCTTTTTTACGGACCATCTTTTTTCGGCTCACTGCCGTCCTGTTTTTCAGCTTCTACTACTTTTTTCCCAACTTTTATCTTGTTTCTCCAACTTCTTTCTTAGCTTACTGTTTACATGCACCTTGTGCGTAGATTCTGCGTTCTCTTAACTCCATATTAAATTGTGCTTTCGTTCTTCCTCTCTTTGAACATCTAATTTGAACATCTTATTTGAACATCTCTTTTGTGACAAAGGGAGGCTAAAACTTTTTTATAGTCATTCAATCAATCGATATAAATCAGTGACCGATGAAAAATTTAGGTCGAAACAGAAGTGCACTTTTATGTTGTGGATATTTGAGATGCGCAGGTGCATTACATGTGTTTCGCAAGGAATCATTTTAAGCTGGAAATTTGGAATTCTTTTTAGAGAAAATTATTTCGTGTTCGGATTTGCTGTAACATTAATAATTGATTCAGCTTTGGACATACCAGCGATTTGAATACGACGTGAAAATGTCAGACTTAAATAAAATTTTAGTATAATTCGCTTGCCGTAGTGGCGGCAGTGGCGAGCATTGAACAATGGTATTGATTTGGTCATTATTGTTTTTTTCTAAAAAAAGAACGCCTTCATCAAATTTATTTTCAACAGGTACATATAAAGACTAATCACATGATTTGAGCTAAGCGCAAAATCATATTTTACTGCTCATACTTTATAAATTTGACCCAATTTTTTATGAGTTGAGACAATACGTAGACTTTTAAAAAATATAATAGACATTGAGAACACCAGCACAATACCCTGGTGCTGCTCATGACTGCAGCCACGACCACAATGGAGACAATACAATGAGGTGCAGGATTTGACCGATGGCATTGAAAACAATCGAAAAATCAAGAATCGCTGTTTTTCTTGCGGTATTTAATTGCGTCCATTTGCTGTTGTGAGAGTGGAACCACATACCAATACAATGAGGTGCAAAATTTGGACGACGACGACATTTAAATAGAATAAAAAAAATCAAGGATGGCTATTTTTCATTCGTTAGAGTGGTATTTAATGGCGTTCGTGTGCTGTTGTGACAGCGGAACAACATGTCGCTATGAGTGCTTTGATCAAATGCCTCAGACGTCAAGAGATTCAATCATTGATGGCGGCTGGGACGATGGAATGCATGAAAGGAATCAAAGGATCAAAATAAATCACTCCTGATAATTATTTATCATGTCATATTTATTTGTGATAGAAAGTTATAAAATTGTGCTTAAAATCCATGAAGTCAATCTTCAGCTCCTAGAAATAATATGTGCTCAAGTAGTGACTTCATTTTGAAGATAATCAAGATTTTCGAAGAAATGAATAAGTAAATGTCAACGAAGAATTTTACGTTGATTGATGTGATTGCACGTGCTCAATTTCCACTCTATTTCCGATGAAAAGTTACGAAAATTATTTTGTTCAATGCTTCAGTAATTCAGAATAAATATCCGTGGTTTACATTAGATGTTGCGAATTTATTTTGTAGAGGGCGAGTCTGAATGATTTAATGATCTTCAAAGCATACGAATGACGGAAAAACTGGAATGTGTGCTACTATAGCGTGAGGCCTACCTCTTATATCGCCTACTCAGATGCTGTTTGAGATGTACAAATTAAGTGTTTATCGCTAAAGCATTTGCATGAAAATAAGTAATCCCCATTTGTAACCTAACCTAATCTAACTTCAGGCTATGGTACTAGCTAGAGGTAGGAATCATGCTATAGTGTGGTAGGCCTCACGCCATAGCAGCACCCTGAAATGTTTGTGAGATCAAAAAGAAACACCGAAAAAAACTGCACTATACATTCTAACCTTGGTAGTATGAGATTAAGATCAGAGACCAGCTTCGATTTACTGGAGCTATAGAACCTTAACAGAACATTCTATGGTGAAATAAAAAGGCTATCAGGTTGTTCCAAAGAAGAAACCAAAGGTTTTAGATTCGCAGATCTCGACACAAAGGTTGGAAGAGAACACTTTGAGACACGTAAGGAAAGCGAAGTGTCGCAGAGCCGGGCCTTTGTGAGACAGGCTGCCGCGGCTCACACAAAGCACTTTGTTCCTTGTGTCAACAGGTGAGGGCTGCGAAATGGGCCACCCTGCAAGGTATTTAGCAAAACTTGTGGTATTTGCGGTTTGATTGCTTCAAATATTGCGGTAATTTTCCGCGCAATTGTCAGTGTAAAATCGCGACGTTCTTTTCTTGGAATTTGAGAAGGGTCGTCGACGTTCCAAGAACCATGATTCTGGATGCATTGTTCGTGTTTATCTAGCTAATTGATCAAAACATTGCTTGGTAGGTAAGATTGTGCGTGTCTTGAGTTACCAGAAAACAATCTATGCCAGTTTCAGTCACATAGTGACTGCAATTCCATGCAGTTGTTGATAGACAATTATTTTAAATGGTTTTGCTTGTGAATTTCTCAGAAATAAATTCAAAAAGATGTAAATGAACACTTTTAGACACTCATTCATCTTCCTAAAAGCAAGCAAAGATTATGTAACTCTGTCAAACAGTAAAATGTCAAGTCGTTCACAAACCTGACATAGAAATTTCTGTCTTTAGCTTGCTTTTGTTGAAAGGAGTTTTGATTGTATTTATTGGCGTCGTTTGATCGACGCCTAAATAACGGCACATATTCGTCCCAGAGAAAGTATTTCTAAACGCAATTAGATCAGTGGGAGTATTTAGCTCTCTAGACACAGTACACATCTTCACCAAGAGCACTTTGCTAGTGCAAGGGTTACGGTTAGGGTAGAGGTAAGAAAAAACTAGAGTAGGTTCAGGGTATGGCAGGGTTGGGCAAGACTTAGGTTTGGGCTAGGAGAAGTACATTGTTTGGCCATGCTAGGCTAGACTTAGGGTCAGGCTTGGGTAGGCATAGGAAAGCACTAGGCTGGCCTTGATCAAAGTAAAAGCAAGTTTTCCTAGGGTTGGAACTCTAAGGTAGTCCTGTAAACCAAACAAAATATGAAGTATTAGCCAGAAATGACGTTCGTTTCCCACCAACTGAAACAAAGCAAGCAGCAGTGAAACCAATTCTTGTGCAAGCAAAACTTTTTGTCGGACGCCACATCAATTTAGCTGAGTGTTTACTCAACGATTACGAGGGATCTTGCAGCCGCATTTAAGCAATCATCGCGAGTGAAAACCAACATTGATCTTGTTTTGCACTGCTTGCTTAGAATTAATCGATGCCGCACATGCGTCCACCACACAAAAGAAGTGGCTGATGGAACGAGAAAAGTGATAATGATGGACGCTTGGATGACGGGAGTGATAATGAAAATGAGACGGGAAAAGTGATAATGATGGACACTCGGATGACGGGAGTGATAATGAAAATGAGACGGGAAAAGTGATCATGATGGACGCTCGGATGACTTGAGACTACGCATTTGTCCGCTAGGTGTTGCGAGCTGAGCTGTGAATTACTCAGGACTGGTGAGTAACTTTTGGAAGAAAATTACTTTCACTAACTAACTTTCAGATAAAAAAGCAGATCCACAAATTAAAGATCCACAGATTGGTTGAAAAATTGGAAAAGAAATAACTTTCAGATGATTACTTCTACTTCAAAGACGAAAATTAACAGCTGTTTCTCTCGTTTTTTCCACAGAACCTCTACGCATTTTTACGAAGCAAGTAACTGGGAAGCTTAACAATTTTACTTAATTCCAGGTCCTTCGACCTGGTGATTAAGTGACCATTCAACACTACTGAAATTAAGCGTATTGTTGCCCCTGGAAGGCTAATGTAAATTTCTACAATCCATAAATTGTAATTTTTACATTCTGAAATACAGACGTAGAGTAATGAAAGAGTTTGATGGTGGATGAAAAATGTCCTTACCATTTCGTGTAAAAAAAATTTCATCAAATTTGTCAAAAAAAAATCGTTTGCGAGAGAGGCTAAACGGTAGGGACGTTAAATTTCAGTACATCGAGCTAAAAAAGCTTCATTTTGCGGGGAATTGCTTGGAATTAATTTGTAGTCTTTGAATTGCAACAAAGGAAGCGTCCCGCTGTCATTTTTTGAGCCTCAGTCTTTTTTGTTCAGTTCTTTTCATGGGCGGAAGTCATGAGTCCGATTCTTCGAGTCTAAGTCATGACAGTTTTTAAACTTGCGACCCTGAGCTAGCGTACAAAAATGCCCGACTTCATGACTTCGACTCCCTCGCGTTGCCCCTGCGCAGTGCAATCAAGGACACAACATATTCATTCTCTTGTAAACTGACAACGCGCTGAAATGAACGGCTTCCAAAGGAACAAAACCAACTCATAGCTGTTGAAATATTGCCCAGCACGGTGCTTCTGCTGTGTTGGGTAGACGGAATCGTGATGTCAGCTCGCCATATCGTGGCTGCAAGGTCGGAGTCGTGCTATTAAGATCGTGAGTGGAGAGTCGGAGTAGTGCTGCCGGTGTCGGAATCGTGCGGGCAGAGTCGGAGTCGTGCTGTCAATTTTGGGATCGTGGCTGTAGAGTGGGAGTCGTGCTGTCAATTTTGGGATCGTGGCTGTAGAGTGGGAGTCTTGCTGTCGGTCTCGAGATCGTGATTGCTGAGTCAGGGTCGTTCTTCCAGTTTACGATACAAATACTGCAAAGTCTGAATTGGAAATTTTGATTTAGGATTGTGGCTGTAGAATCAGAATCGTACGGGGATTTTGGTTCACGAGATAGTGGTTGGAGATATGAAACTATGAACACTAGAGATGAGGAGAACCACAATTTCCAAATTGCGAATGCTGCAAATGTTGATGAGTTGATAAATAGCCGTTGTTCTGTTCGCACTAGCGGTTGAAGCCAGAAAACATTTGAAATTCTACCTACGGCCAATTCTATGGCTAAAGAATTAGAATTGAAGGCATTTGATGAAAGGTTGACTGGAATCTTGAGTCAAGAGCTTCTCAGAACAGCTTTAGAAAAAGCTATTCACAATGATGAGCAGGAAGGTACTATCTTTCAACAAGCTTTTCTTGAATAATGAGGGTGAATTAACTGCTGTCAATTGGTTAAATTGAAGAACATAATTGATAAAGAATGCATCCAGAAGATGCTCCCCGCGAAATTTTGTGCTACTTGCTAGAGCTCGGATCATTGCTTCAGTACTCTCGTGAAAGTTAATGGCATTATTAACTAATTATGCCATTAACTTAATTAATTAACGACATAAACAAAATTAGTAAACATTGGCAAAGTAACGGGCGCTTCTCATAAATTCAGCTATTTTTTCAGTATTGATTAAGCTCAATTTCATCACGAAACACTTATTCCTGTTTGCAGTGATACGTAAGGGACTCGACGTTATTTTCCAGAGAAAAGTACTGGAATGACTCGATTGTATCCTGGAAAAAAACAATGTTATAAAAACCTCGGTTAAGGTTTTCAGCTCTGTCCTGTTAACAGTTTAAGTTTCAGGTCGTTATTTAAAAATGAATTTAAAACAACAGAGGAGTGAAAGCATTATGAATTATCTCTTGTTCCTTGTATATACACCCTTCTTCATTTTTGAAATCGACCAACGTTTGCTTCCTAATTTTCAGTTCTAAAACACAGCCAAAGAAAAATTTGATCGCACTCTGTAGCCATAGCAGCGTCGCAAAGATCACTCCAAACAAGAGCATTACATCAGCCAAATACCTGCAAAATACGCGCAGGGGAATATGCAGCTATTTCTTCGGGGAGCAATAAGTTTAGCTATATGTATTATGTTATCACACAGCGGCCCTTTAAAAGCGATGTCAAGTTTGACGTGATCTATCGATACCATTTATTCTGACAGGAGTCAAGTGTGCTCAAAAAAATACACTGCATTTGTGATGATGTGTAGTCATGTCAATCAATAAGTTATGAATTCAGTACTAATTATTCATGTGAAATGTTGCAAGTCAGGCATTCTTGAATTTGTGGCTTCTGAGGCTCTAGTATATTTGAGTTGTTCTTAGACGATTTTTTCCCGTTGGGAAAATGGAGAACTCAGCCACAATTCCCCACTCTTCTCAGGAGTTGGAAATTGGCATTGGCTTGCCCGGGGGTAGCCGTCATTGCGTCCAGGTGTTAGTTTTAAGCCATTTGAAAAACCAATGTCCTAGATGAAACGTCTCAGGCTTGATTTATTGGAATAAAGCATCCTTTAACGGGAAGATGTATCAGGTGAAGACTTGCAAGAGTACTGTAGATGCACCATCAGTAACTTTAAAAAAGCCTCTCGTAGTAATTCCAAAACCGAAGATTTCAAAAGAATGTATTCACTAGAAATTATAATAATAGTAACCTTGAAAGAGCAGTTGCAAAGCTTGTAAAGTAGTTACATCACTAGTCACCAGCAAATGCCTTCCCTATGAGTTGCAATGCTAGTTCCCGCTAAAATTTCAAAAGATGACTTTCTGAAGTAGCTGAAATGAAAAAAGTGTCAAAAAGAAGCTCCTCTCCTGTAGTTGCATCAGTCTTGTGTCCTACGACTGGGCTTTTCCCTCTGACCTGGACTGAAATTGCATCACACCAGTGAACGAAGCTCTGCCAGACTTGGTCCAAGAGTTTTTGAAACTGGTCGCCTTAACAGGAACGGATTTCAAAAAACCTTGGCAGTTGCGATTAGTTTCAACTTCCGGATGTGCAACAGATCAGCACTCAGTTTTTTGCAACTACCAAGAGCCTCCCACAAAAATAACTACTGACGAAGGCATCTAAAAATGGCTCCCGCTGAAAAAACCTCCGGCATCGATTCCAATTGATGAAAGCTTTTGGAGAGCTTCACGCTGATGAAAGATTCTCTAAATGGTTCCTCTACCATCCTTGAGAAAGATCTTCAAAAGAGCTCTGTTCTGCAGATGAAGCACTTCCTTCCAAGCCCGTCTCACAGCAGCAGCAAGAGGATGAAGATAATTTCCCTAACTTGCTCAGGAGACGCGGAGAGGATGGTGCGCTCCGGCTATCATTATTTTTGGCTCCCTCGTGGGGCGGGATGAAGAAAGAAGTATAGTGCTGCAGAAATGAAATTAGAGAAACTCCACGTGCCTGAGCTCATCACAAACGGCCGCCTTGCAGAGAAAGTAAAGAGATGGTAACTGGGTTGCGCTCAAGCGATCTTGAAAAGTGTCTGTGGTGTTGCTTTTACCATTAAATTCCCAGTGAAAAACGTACTCGAATTGAAGTCCTTTGTTTTGTTGAGTGTGAGGATTTTCTGAATATTATTTTGGACTTCATAATATGTGGAGATCGAAGTGTATTCGCAAGCACTTCATTTTTACTGCATGAGAACGCAAGTTTTTCAAACTGAAATAGAAATTTCCTGAAATATGGTTTCGCTTGTGAAAAATGAGTTGAAATGATCCACGAGTATTATTTTCCAAAATATGTTAGTATTTTAATTAATTTCATCATTTGTAGACCTTCAGCATATAATATACGCGTAAATCTATTGAAGTACGGCATAACATAAAGTTACTGCACTCGTATATTGAAAGACGCAACTACGTGATAGTTGACGTGAACTTAGAAAATAATGGTTTAAGCTCGTTGTTCCGTAAACGTTTCTTTTTATGGGTTGACTTACCAACGAAAATGTAGGCGCAACACCAAAGAAAAACTCTTCATCGGTGTTTCAATATATAACAATGGGAGATAATTTATCCAGGTTCAACTACTACAACATCTAGGGATTCTAATGTGCCATGACGAGACCAAGATCCCCTGTTGTCCCATTAAGAAATTTAAAGACTTTCTTATGCGATAAAATAAAAATCTAGATGCTCGGTTACAAAACCAAAATAAGACATCTAGAAGCTCTGATATCCATAAATTATAACTATAGTAAAGTACTTTAGTTTAAGGTACTTTAATTATAACAATAGTCAATAATAAAGTACAATACTTTAAAGTGCTGCGTGGGATATTTCATTTTTAAGGCACACTGTTGTACTATAACAATATGAACTAGAGATGCCGTGTAACAGAAAAGCAATTCAAGATTAGCACTTCTACATGAAAGCTTTTCAAAACTCGCTGTTGGAGACCAAAAAGATGCGATTTTCACTAAATTTTCCCGAAGCGATCGCTAAGAAGAACCAAGAGAACATTGGAATAGGTTAACACGAGCCGGAATTAAAGGAGAAAAAACTTTTGGCCAACATGAGTATTAGGACGCTCTCTTGCATCTGAAAGACTGCTTCATCGTCCTCACTACGGTCTCGTTCCACAGAACATAGTTCCTTGGGGACCCAGTGAGCGGTGCTCTGACCAACCATAGTCCCTGCTCTCGATATGCTTGTTTCTAAGCGCAATTTCTTTTTTTTAATGACTTTTTTTTCAATTCGTTAACGTTGATCCCAAGAAAACTGGCGCGTCCAATTTGGGTGAGTTGGCTCGATTGAGAGAACGCGATGACTGGCAATGATGTTATATGCTGCTTGTCTAAGCGCAACTTCTACTTTTAATGACGTTTTTTTCTAATTCTTTAATCGTCGCTCGAAATAAAACTGGCGTATCCAATTTGGGTGAATTGGCTCGATTGAGGGCGCGCAATGACTTGCGATGATGATGTTATATGCAATTTTACGTAAATTATTGCCGCACTGCATAAAATGCTTGGAGACAGTGGTCGTCTAATTTACTTCTATACGCACTGCGAACTCCATGTTCAGCGTGCTTGTCACGTGCAACAGTTCGTGGAATTAGAGTTTAATGTGCTCGAAAAAATTAGAGAAAAACATGCAGGTTTTTTGGCTTAGTTCATTTCACTGCGGCTGTATTTATTGAGGAGGCAAACTCAACTTCACATTGCAATGTGTAATTCGCTTCAGGTAAATTACTGATCATGTCTTCGTTCACTTGGCTAAAGTTTTTGTGAATTTGTTGATTAGCCAATTAAACTGGGTTAATTGTGGAAGCGGTTACCTCGCGTCGCTTTTTCAATTCGGATAATTTTTATGGCAATTTTTTGTATTAACGCAGTTAATTGGACGAGTTTTCAAAAGGTACAAAGAATGCGCTTTGGGACGTAAAATGTCAAAACAAGACTCCGAAGCTAGTTACCTTGCATCAGATCCAATAGTAATTGCCTATAATTGGTTGCCCTTGACCTATTAAGTTAATGAACTGGACATCTCAGTACCGAGCAAATACATCGATCAAGTTCCGAAAGAAAAAGATGCGTTAATAATTTGTGAATCTAACGTCAACAGCCTCACCACGGGTTGTTTTAACATGAAAGGTATTGGAGACTTTCCTCGAATTAGTAATTTCGAATGGTTTTTAGCTCTCTTTTTAAACCAGATGGTACTTTGAAGTTAACAGCCGTTCATGCTGAAGTTCAATATCATTTTTCCAGTTATTCTAATTAGCCAAGGGTACACGTTTCGTTAGGTTTTAATGCAAACACAAAATGGCTTGAAACAAGCATGTATATAAGCATTGGGATTACATGTGGCAATTGTCGTGACTGTACAAAGTTCTGTTATTCTATTAATTCGAAATAAAATCATTCTGTGAACAGACTGTCACACTCTTTGGGTGAACAATTTTGCTCTATCAGACCATGGCTAGAGGGTGAGAGACAAAAGAATTTTCAGATGCTCTCTCTTATCTCGTCGGTGGACCAGAAACACGAAAAAATCCTACAGCTTTTCCAAGTTACGGATTAGCCTTTTTGTGAGATAGTAAAAAAAGTTGCGATATTTTTATGGGAAGAAATCAATTGTTAAAGCACGTGTTTTTAGAGGGATCTGTAAACTTCATTGATGATGGTTTCGCCCAAATTTTGAGTGTGAGTGAGGAACAATACTAAAGTGGTTCATTTAACCGAAAAAAAAATCAGGCAGGCTCAAGGAATATATACGAGAATTGAAAAATGCACAAGACCCAAAAAACATATGATGGAAAACGCTCTCTTGACACGAAAACCTCAAATTTGGAACCAGTTCAAGGTTTTCCGCTCTGAACCTCGTCATCCAGTCAGTCATGCTAAAAACGTTCCTCAAACAAATCTCTCAAAGCGAAGCACGCATAAATAACTGATTGTACGAGCCAGAGACTTTTTAAAAACCGAAACCAATATACAACTCAGAGAAGAGAACGGTGAAAAGTCCCCGAAGATTGAATTTAGAGGTGAAAAGGGATCTGCTTGATTTGTCTCAAAGAGGAGTTTTGCAGCAAAGACCAGGCTGCCTCGGACGGAAGTGTAAGTCTTCGACTGCCGCTCGACGTGCGCGCTTAATCTTTTCCATGAGATGCAAAGCGATGCCTGCACCCTTGGGGGATTTCAGTGCCTCGATCAGACCGAGAATTTAAATGGACTTCAATATTGCGTCACTGCGTAAAAAAAAATTTAAAACGATAAAAAAACTTCTAAATGATACTACTACCAATAAGTAAATAATGTGTTTATTAAAGGCTGTATTATTTTACCGATTTTATAATAAATTGACCCTGGATGGTGGTAACCGCTTTCCTATTCGCGTTTATTTGTTTTTCGAGTGAATGAGAGAAAATCGCATATTTTATAACCTATTCTTTAAAGAATAATGAAAAGATTGAAAAAATTTTATTAGTCACTGAAATTTGTTGATGAGAATACCAAACAAAGGAAAACAAAATATTGAATGGAATACTTAAATGGAATACTTAAATTGAAATTGAACCAACGTGATTTGAAATATTTGGGAAGAAAAGATCATTGAATTAATATTTTGGTGTGAAATGATGCCTCATGAACCTTTGTGATATGAACATAATCTGGAATGTGTATTTTTTGCTAACAATTTAAAAATAAATTTTTTTTTCCCCAGGCGAGAATAGGAAAGCTACAAAATTAGGAAGGTTTTCTTGAAACTCATTTATTATAATATTCTCTTCCGAAAAGTAACTGGTCTTTAACCTTGACACGCTAGGATATTATATCATCTTCAAGACATGAAAATATCTTCAGGTAAAATTCCTGATACCATTCCAGAAAAAAAACAGCAAATGCTCTTCAGCAAAGTATCTAAAAATATGTAGCATACACCATGTGCCCAATTGGTATAACCCTCCAAGCCTCAAAATTTTACGTTTCCATTCAATCAACAGCTGCAATGTGCGACGGAGAGGTGTCATTTGTTAATATGTTATAAATTACATTATTTTTTTTTCATGCAACGAGGCGCTGTCAAATTTTAGTGTTGGTAGAAGTTAAGGTAGAACAATTTTTAATTGCGTTGAGAAACTGTTCTCCTTATTTCTTAAGAGAATCTGTTAATTTTCCAACATGTTGTACACGCTGTGAGTTACATGAATTGAATGGGGATTCTTTGAGTTATCTTCGTTTCGAATCAGTACATATAAAAATGTTTGCAATGATCTTAATTGGATTAGCATTCTGGGGTTGGTTACTTAAAATACTTACGTTGTGATTAATGTTGCAGTTTTGCGATAGGATTTTTTTCTGTCTCTGAGAAGCACTTTGAAATCTCTTACCTCAAACATAATAGAAACCAGAACAGATGCTTTAACTTAATGATATGCTTGTTGAAATATTATTGAGTTTCAGTGAAAATAAGAGGCTATTTCAACTGCTAGCTACTGAAGTGAAATGAATTTTTTTAATCTTAGATTAATCAGCAATTCGTATTTAGATACCAAGAAACTAAGTTCTGTGATCATTGTACATTTAATGTTTCGTAAAGAAAAGTTATACAAAAAAACACTCGCGTCTTTTTTTCATCTCGAAATTTCAAGACTACCAGTTTTTTTATTCGCTGAAACATTTACTCCTTTTAATACCCTGGAAAAAAAAGTGCTCGTTTTCCAGTGCTTGTAAGTTACTTCATAAATTCAATGTGAAATATTCCCTGACACTACTCAACGGTGGATTATTTTTACAGTTAAATCCAAGGAAAAACGTTAAGAAAAACTCCCATTGCTTGCGAGATACGTACAGGGCGTCGACCTGTCTTTAAGCCAATGATCGATGACATTGCAACACTGGTTTGGCTGCGACTGTGATAGATTACGCGCAACTGTTTACTTTTGAATTCAAGTAAAGGAAATTTGAGAGAGGACATCAGTTTCATCTTTGTGACTGGGAGTTTCTGCGGGAATTCTTTCTGTGTGATGGATTGCCTTTTAATGTCCGTACTAAAATGAAGGGAAAACCCCTTTTATTTGGTGTGCGACTGAAACGGAGATTTCTTGGAAATTTCATACTCTAAAAGAAGATACGTTTGAGCATCAGATTTAAACTCGTGTAGGAAAACCGGAAAATGAGCGTATATAAAGGCATTGAAGTTTGTGATATTGTCACACTTGGTAAAGGAAACGGCATAAGACGCTTTTTAGAGTATCTGATGAAAGACGCTATATATATGTTGTAACGCTTGGTGATAGATACAGCATGAGACGGTATTTTACTTGCCTGATAAAAGACGATGTACATAAGTTGTAGCACTTGGTAAAGGCAGATACCAAAGGACGTTATGTATAGTATACGAAGACAGCACAAGGTGATATAAGGGTCTACATAGCTCTCTGAAGACAAATGGCATCCATGAGTTGTAGCGCTTGGTATGGGAAGACACTGACTAACGGTCGCTGATTAACGCATAAGACGCTGATTAACGGTCTTATCAAAGACGGTGAACCTAATCAAGGGAGTGATAAGCACTTGCCGGTGAAAGTAGTTAACAAAATCTGTGCTATCAAACTCCAAGCATCAAAAGAAATTAGCAAATCGGGCGCGTGTCACAAACGAGACTGGCGAATTAGAAACGACAGTGAGAACCACGGTAGAAAAAACAAGGTAGGGTCAAACCAGTCTTTTTTTTGCCGACCGTGTGGCAATGCTGACGTCATGGCAGCCAACGACCCAATAGCAGCGCTCAGATAGCATCTGACAACACTGCTAGCCTCAAATCTGGCACCACTACTGACCAAACGACATGTCGCAATGGTGACGTCATAAAGTTTGTTTGAAATGAAGCTGTTCAATTTGCTAGCCGAACAAGAGGAGGTGTATTTTACCCCATATAAATGACTCTACCATGTTTCCTCTACCGTGATGAGAAGTGATAAGAATTGCTTAGTTGTCACCGCAATTCACAGGAGCATGTCATTAATAATGGCGCACTTTAATGGGCGGCCGAGGTTCATGTTGCAGATTTGGACAGAGCAGAGGATGATGATGATCGGTCGTTTGGTAATGAGCATGACAACCAGAGTAACGATCTCCAGAGAAGGAGAGAGAGATAGAAAGAGAGAGCGTGGTGGTTTGAATCTTTCTCGAGAGCATTGCTGAAGGAGAAATAAAATCGTAAATTTCGAAACAGTTAAACGGAATTGATTCCAAGTTGGACACCATGACCACCAGTTGGGATTTAACAGACGAGAGAAGCGAAATAAATTTAGCTATCTCAATTATAAATACATCCTCTTAAATTTTGGCAGAAGAGCTTGTAAACCTCGTCGCACAAGCTTAACCCACTTAGTATACTGACTTTAAACTTTGCCTAATATTTTATATGTTCAACTTAGCCATCAATTCTCTGTAAAACTGAACGTTTTCGACTAAAAGTCCATCTTCAGCAAAATCTCAGCACAACAAAACTAAAAGAGGAAGAATTAATTCACTAATGAAGTATTCACGTGTAGCGATTTTCGCCTTGCTTTTTGTTCTCAAGCTTAGAAATCAATGATGGAGTTATTTTTGATTAAATTCTTTGTATTGCAAGCAACATCGCCAAATATTTTATTTAGTCAACCTAGTTCTAAATTCTATGAATTGCAAGATGCAAGCACCACTGCGATACGTCACTTAACGTCTCATTAACGAACATGGCCGCCTGCCTCAATATGACACGAGTTAACGGACAGTGGCACTTGCTCTCAAGCTTCGCTGTTAATAATGCGCATACTGTCCTCCAATTGGAGCGTGTGCGTGCTGGTCGGATTATGTCATACCTCAAAGCGGGAGATGATAGTTCAGCTTCCGGAACATCTATTTAAGCTGGATTTTGGACGGAAAGTAGTTAGAAGTGAAACGTTTATTCGGTACAGCAGTTCAAGTGTTTTAATATTTCCTAACGAGATCAACTGTACCTGTAGAAAAAGGAAATGATTTTTTTATTCAGCCTACTCTCACAATATCACGCTAACTCAAACTCAATTGCACATCAGCGGAGTTTTGTCCGGTATTGAAGTGGCAAGAAACTTAAATGATCGTTGAGACTGTGAACCAGTCTCTGCTTCAAGTGTCATGATAACAAATAAATTAAGAATATAATTGTTATTGGCACACCTGTTCATCCGGGAACCGGTTACCTTCAAATCTGATTCAAGAATTTTATTTGCATTTCCATAATGCAAAACTGGGACGGGTTCGATGGTTCACACACGAGGGTTGTTTCTCATGACTGAAGCTCAGATTTCTGTTCAAATTACTTTGCACAATCCTCTAGAACATTCATTTGGAGAACAATCGCTTTTAAGCGCGAAAATATCTTTCGTAATATTTTTGAAATACGCTGAGTTCATTGTTCTGAAAATGTTCATCCACTGGTTGATTCTGCATAATTTTTTACGTACCTGTGACCAAGAATTGAATTCATTGGACTTTCCAGGCCCTGGTTCTCTTACAACTATAGCATGAAGAAGCATGGAAAACATTATTACCACACGTAGTGGATGTTATTCCACGGCCTGGTCCCTCACAACTGCAACATGAAAAAGCATGGAAAACCTTGTTCCCGCACGTAGTGGATGTTATTGCTGCTGTCAGGGAATCATCAAATTTCATTCCTCAATAATCTAACAGAAATCAGTACAAGAAGAGGCACAAGAAGCACGTCTGAGACTGGCTATTTGCCATGTTGAGATCGCATCTCATATGTCACACTATTCATCCCAGTCACATCCGCTCGCATCTGGAAATTTTCGATCGGTGATGATAAGATCAAACGCTCCTGTGAAACGCACAATAGTAACACTGAAAACACAATAACATTAGTTTAACTTCAGTTCACAAATATTTTTAACAACAAGGAGCGTAACAACCAAAAGACGACGGAACATAGCCTTACGGCAATGCTACTATATTGCTGACTCAACCGATTTTTGAAGTTTGGAAATGTTTTTTTATGAAATGTGCTTAACAGATGTGCAACAGTACACTTTTTCCATTAGATAGCATAAATAAATTTAGAATGTAGGATAGTTTTTTGCTGTTTTTTCTACTCTCATAGACTGACGCACAGCAATTCATGTTCTTCCACTTGTGTGTGATGGGCATAAAATGCCAGTCAGCTACTACTCTCCATTATTTGTTTTTGAAATTAGACTGATGTAGAACTGAGAGCAAACGTCTTCACGCTGGTGTCATTGCCTCCAGATTTTATTGCTTTTGACGTCTCTTGCATTGCTTTTGAGATTTAATTGCTTTTGACGTCTCTTGCATTGCTTTTGAGATTTAATTGGTTTTGACGTCTCTTGCATTGTTTTTGAGATTTAATTGCTTTTGACGTCTCTTGCATTGCTTTAAGTTTCATCCGACGTCTTCTCGTTAGTGTTATTGTTTTCAGATTTTATTGCGTTTGATGTCTCTTGCATTGCTATAAGCTTACATCTCATGTTTCGTAACGCCCTTTTTGAAAATTCTCTTCTTTTCAATAGAAAAAGCGGTTGAACTACTAGTTTTTTTTGTACGTCTCATTGGAAATTTTTTCTGAGGCATTGGATTAATTTTCCCGTTTGCTGCAATACCTTTACCTTTTATATTGATTTTTGTTTCGTGTTTCAGAAATTTTTGTGTCTTAATTATGTGGAAATTTAATCCTGAAGCGTTGGTTCGTGTTCGTGGTCAATAGTACAAATAAAATGAATTTTATCTAAATATTTTCAAAACTTTGTTGTGAAATACGATTCAATACAATACGAAATACAATAGAAATCGAATTGTAATGTAAACAGTTTAATTTCTCTATTATTTTGATGGGATCTTATTTAGATCGTTACAGTATTTAACGTTTTTAGATGAGAATGAAAAAGAATACCCATTCTCCCTATAAAAAAATTCCTTTGGCACAGTTCGGCAGGTTTCCTTTTACAGTTTTTAAGGAGTATTTCTCTTTTCTTCTTAAAAATTACCTGTACCTCACTTATATTTTTGGGAACTTAAGGTAATGAAAATACTAGAGCAAAGAACAAGTTATTAGCATCTTCTGTCACCACGCACCTCTCCTTTAGAGGAAATCACGCTACTTAGCATGAGCAAAATCTCAAAGCATTGAAAAAATTCCTCATTCCTGTTCATTATTACATGTAATTCACAACCGCTCCAGTTTCGACTTAAAGCGGTGGTAAATCTCAGCACAGAGTTCTAAAAAATATTTCTTCTTCACTGCTTTGCTCGAATCTTTTCGAAAATTTAACTTCGGTCACTCCTGCACTACATTTAGTCAGTCTTTGAAATCCGCGCTAGGGAGCAAGAGACTTCCTCGCCCTCCTTCATTATTTGAATTTAAGTCCAGGGCTCGATTTCTATTCGGATTTGTATGCAAGGCTTGGGAATTTATTTCCGCGGCTGGATGGCTCCTAAAGAAGTCTCCTTAGTGAAGGCAGAGCTGGAGGCTTGGGGGCATGCAGAGTTCTGGCCTTCCCAAAAATATTACATTGATCAAATTTTGGGTTCTTCTATAGAGTTCAGGCCTCACATCAGTTCTACGACCTTCCTAAAAATGTAACATTGAGCAAATTTTGTGCACTTCGATAAATTCATATTTCACTTTTGAATGAATTCCATCCTGGAATTAAGATGCATGATTCAAAAAGCATCCGCCTGACTCTTGACTAAAATTTGCTCGTTTAGACATTTTTACGATAAATTCTCGTTCACGATGAGTGAGTATTTGTAATCGCTAACGGAATACTTAGCTAACATCACATGCAAATTTTTTATAATGATCATCTAATTTAACCTAAGCTTACCTTATGTTAGCCATAACAATACATAAATGATAAGTCCATGAAAAAGATAATAATAAATTAGTTTTGGCATTGCGTTTTGAGACGTGTTTTCTCTGGAGCATCTAAACGCGAAATTGGGAATCCCAAAAAACGTAGCATTGTATATGTCCCAATTGTGCAAAAGAGAATATTCCTAACGCTGCAAAATCATAACCGTACCACATACTAGCTTAACAATAACATCACATGAAGGTTCATGGTGAGCTTGTGTAACTAATACAAGCTTTCCTTCTAGATGAACAAATTCGATGCATCATACGTAAGAGAATATGTTGAAGTAAAAGCCTTTCTCTCAGCCGTCAGTGCACAAGCCAGGCTCGGAAGAGAAAGACGCTATCTGTGTTTGCTATCCGGAGTCTAGACTTGCTTCCGCAGCCTCGCGCAGCTCCGAAATGTTTACGGCACTCACATGTGTTTACTTTTTGGACATATTTTGACACCTCAAAGTTTTAAAATTTTCTTCGTTGAGTTAGAATTTTTAGAATTTTTCTTTCATGTTTGAGTGAATGTTTCGCGGTGTTCGTCTAGACGCTAGAAGTTTTCTGTGCAGGGCAAATACTGGGTCAGATTTTCTATGTCAGGTGAGTGAAAAACCCGGGGTCGATATAGGGTTTATTTGTAGGCGAACTTTGAAGAAAATTTGCTAAAAAAGTGTATCCCCAAATGAAGTGCACGAATATCAGTTCTAAGTCAATCAATAATAATTGAAATAATAATTTTAATGTTCAGTAATAATTATTGAATAAACTTCTGTAACATGAACAACACGATCCCCAAATTAACAATTAACAAAGAATATTTACCTACCCCGTCGTTGGAGAAAACTTTTTTAAAATATTACAAAGTTTTTAAGATGTCATTCATGTGGCAAGCTAAAAACATTGAAACACGTTCGGCTTAATTTAAAGATGTGGTGCTGTTGAGATCTGTGAATTTTGCGCCATTGGTTTTTTATTTCAACTCTGTGCCCTAATCTTGTAAATGGAGCGCCTTGCTACATTTCATGCAAGTCGTTAGTCTCATCCACGACGTTCAAGCTTGTCAGAAAATCTCTCCAATTTTCCATCGTATTCCACAGAACTTATGCTATGTTTAAAAAAAAAATTCCCTCCAGGAACAATTCTGGGATGAGTTAGATTGAATCACAGTGGAAGGAGCACCCTTGAGTAAAATTGGGGCTCGATTTCTAAAGTTTGCTAAATAGTACGGTATTTGTGGAAATGGGCCTCAGAAGTTGAAGAAATAAAAAAGAACGACAAATTAAGATCTCTGACCTACATTTTGCTTTTAGAATGGCTGCAACGTACGATTCGATAATTTCACAAATGTTTTCCATTGAGACTTTCAAATTTGCTCAATACCTCACGGCTTATTTAACTTCAGTTTGAACTAGGGGGCCAAAAACATAAAGTTTGCAGGTAATTTTGAATTAAAAAAAAAAATTTTCTCAAGAAAATGAAAATTGCGAACATTTGGCAACAAAAAACATTGCGGGGTGAAACTGACGTACAAAAATGCAAAACTTTTATTTAAAAAATGAAATTGACAAAATATTAGATATTACAGACCAGGTTGAGGTTACAGGCCGTGAATGATCATTTTTTAACCTTACTCGAGGTAAATGTAGGATTATTAGATCCGTATACTCTTTTCTACATGTCATTGGAATTCGGTTGCAATGTAGGTCGAGATGCCTGTAGCCAACGAAGATTTCACCCTCTGTGTGTGCTGGCTTTAATTATTTGCACTCTATAGTACAGTACCGTGTTTGTACTTTACAGCATAGTACTCAATGACATGGTACTGCATTTGCACTGTATAGTATACATGCTATTTGGACTGCATAGTGCAGGACTGTTTTTGCACTGCAATTTGTAGTACTGTACTTGAATGTATATCATGTTACTGCATTTGTACTGTCTAGTGTAGTACCTACTGTTTTTTTACAGTATGTTCTAATAGTGTATATGTACTGTAAAGAACAGTACTCTATTTTAAAGTAATGTATTTGCACTGTTCAGTTTCGTACTACATAGAGTAGCACAGTGTTTTTACTTAGCACTAATGGCCGTCTGACTTTGGAAATTCTTGGCAATCCAATTTTATCTCACGGAACTAACCAACGATCTGTCCCTGGTGATCCACCTATCTTCCTGACCTTGCCACTGCTCATTTTGCCTTCCAACTTGTTACGAACTCCGAAATTGCAGAAATAGGCTGGTTAAATTGAATTCTCATGTGTCTTAAAATGATCCTAGTTTTTTCCGTCGGAAATGTTCTTCGCTGCTCAAGAGAATTTTTTTCACAGTTTTTCTCGGTCCATGCAAAAAATTAACAAATCTGAAAACTTTTTAGAGTGGATTTTCACAATACTTAATTTTTAATTCTTTTCTTTACGTTTTACGGAAATTTAGAATCAATCTAAAACATTTTAGTCAATACCATTTGAAAAATCAACAATTCATTGATGTAATAATGCCCGTGATGCTGACAAAATACTGCCACCACGCTAGCAGGATGTTTGCAGGATGTAGAAATAAACCTCATTTTCTTATTTTCGAGAGCGTATTTTGATGCAGGGAGCAGGTAAAACTTCAATATCTAAAATTAAAAGAAATTGCAGCAACTCACGGAATATTGGCAGTTGCCCGCTGGTCGAAGTAACCAATCAGGTTCGAAGCCAATTTGGTCGATCCTCTAGAGAGGTTTCCTGCTCTTATGGTTAAGGCAGAACTCCGCTGGCGATGGGGGATCCGAAACCACTCAAAGGTATTCAGGAAAATGATTTGAGAATTTCATCTCTCATAATTCTACTGGCGGATCCTGGTGAATTGTGCTGGAATATGGCTGTAAGAATTAATTTCACGGGTGGATCCTGTCAATAATTATTCTGGAGAGCAACTTCAAAAACTACATTTCTTATAATTCGTCTCGGGAATCCCAAAAATTATTCTGGAAAACTGGTCCATTGATTGTATCGCGCAATTCGATCAGTGGAAGCTGTTAGCAATTATTCGAAAAAAAGACTCCATGAATTACATTTTGAACAGTGCCGGCTTGTCAGGTCGCTGAGTGGTCTTGTCTTCATGACAGAACTTGCTTCGAAAATTGCCAAAATTGGAGGATTTTCTCTTTGAAAAATCGGCACTCGTCTGTATAAGTGACCACATCTAATCCCACAAACCCTGCGCTAATGACGCACAATACACTTATTAACTGTGCAGTGATTTCCTCAATGATGCCACATTTCACTTAATTGGGCAACCTTCATTTTAATAATGCAGCACTTCCCTTAATCGTTCGGAGTATTATTAAAAAAAGCGACATTTTTCTAAATGACGTAGCATTTCTCTTAGTTGTTCAATTTTTTAATCTAATTATGCTACATTTTTCTCGATTACGAAACGTCACTTTTGGGAAGCTCATGAGCTCAAAGTTGTGCCCACTGTTGCGCTCCAAATTTGTTCGTTTCATTGCAACTAAAAGCATCAGCGTCGCCTATTTATTATTCTATCCAAAAAATAAGCCCTTGCTAAGCCCCTCATGCGAGTAAGACAAAAACGAAAACTGTAATGCATCGAACACGCATTGTTTTCCATTGCTTGGGAAAAATTAAATGTGTATTCAAAGTATCACATCCATAAGGATCTCTGAAATTCTCACTTTTTTTGCGCTCAAGTCTGCTAAATTCCCGCAAGGAGCAAGCATTGTTTCTCACTGCCTGGAAGAAAATAAATGTGTGTTCAAAGTATCACATCCATGAAGATCTCTGAAATTATCACTATTTGACGCACAAGACTGCTAAATTCCCTTCATTCATTCAAATAATGAATTTTAATAATCCTGACAAAAGACATCAATTCTGAGGCTTCTCATTAACATCGAACATCTGAGGCCTTTGAAGTAGGATTTTTAGTCTTATTTCGCGTAGTTCCTTAAAAGTTCATCCTGAAGGTATGAGCTGAAGACCTGTCTGGGAGAACGAGGGTCCATTTCTATTATTGATAATGATTTCTCTGAAATTTACGATCCAATAAATGTGAGATTTTTGCAGTCGCTAATGAGCTTCATTTATTCGACACAAAGCACGCGGCCACCATCGCAGGAAGTACGCGTTTCATGGCAACGATTTATTTTTAGCGCACTGGAATGTGCGATATCACTGCTGAAACTATAATGCAAATAATTGCAAGTGCGGTCCTTAGAAACCTGAGAACTGGAACCTGTGCAAAATATAAGACGGCTGCGGAAAGATTATTAGATTATTTGGTGCAATTGAAATTATTAGATTTAAAATGTGTTGCAGGGAAAAAGACGGATGTAGTCCAGTTTTTTGAAAATGGTATTCCAGCTTTTTAGGAAATGGTATTAAAGAATGGAACTGATGAATATGTCTTATGGCACGCATGTCGTTATTTGGATTAGCAGGACATTTCTTTTAAGCGAAATGATTAAATCAAGAGTTAAAAACGATCAAATCGCAAATTCAAGTGATATTAATTTCTAAAGCTGATGTATACATATCAATCTCCGGCATGTGTTAATAAAAAATTCGACAAACAATGATTGATATTTTTTAATACAATTTTCGCCTATGGTAGAACTTCAAGCATTCAATGAATAATCTGTCAATAGAATGCTAAGTAAATTGTTAAAAATCAATCCAGAATCTTCGAGAAATAGTGCGCTTCTGCTCAACATCAATGACGCAATGCACTCGTTAATTGACGTCAAAAGTTTTTTTATTGAGACATGCAAAGCAAAACTACAAGTAATTGGCCTCGGAAGCCAAGTTCTCTGGATTTACGAGATAAAAATTCCATTAGTTGTCATCGGGGTATTTTAGCTGGATTTATACAAAACTGCGAGTAATTGCTACCGAAATCATATTTCTGTATTTTAATGAGACAAAGCTACAGCTAATCGTCATCGGAGGTGTCTTTTTGTTTTCTAACGAGGCAAAAATACAACAACTGCCCCCTGAGGCATTTTCTGGAAATTGGTATGATAAGACTTTTTCTGATTACCGTTTTGAATCTTCACTGGCGCTTTACTCTTCGCAGGACTTGGAAACAGTTTAAAGTTAATATGATCGGGACTAGAGGTTCGAACTCACAGAAATATGTTGACGCCTAAATAACGTATTAATGAAGCAATTATTCTTAATATGTGGTTTTAGCAAACAAAAAACACGAGACTTAAAAACCAAAACATCATTACATGTACATTGTCTGGACGCTACAATACTATAAGTTCATTGCTTGTCGGTTGCTTATGTAAAAAATAGATCGGATCATGTATAGCAGATCAATTGAAAGATACAGGAAAACAATCAAAAAGTTTTCATCTGAATTATGCTAATTTCTTTATTGAAAGAAAGTAAGGATTTTTTCCAGATCAGCCCCGCATTAATGAAACACTTAAGTTCACCCACTTGTAACTTTCGAAATAATGCACCCATCGAATTCAAATTACTCTCAAACGAAAAAATGCTCTGATCTTTTGTTTAGGAGTAATTTGAAGTCGATAGTTGCAATATTTCGAAAGTTACAAGTAGGTGAACTTATGCGTTTCATTAGTGGAGGGGCTAATCTGGAAAATATCCGAAATTACACTATCAAAATTTATAATAATCCAGAACAGCGTTATTCAAATGAAACTCCAATTTGTCTTTCTCTGTACTTTTCAAAAAAGTAAGGCACTGACTTGAGCTCAAATCACATCTTCAGCGTAAATTTAAGGTGTTTACACTCTGCGATCTCTACTCCTCTCACGTAATTTTTTGGTGCCTGAAAAATTGAAGGCCATTTATCATGAGCGAGTCATAAAAAGTTTCTCGGCCGAAGTTTGCCATTACGCCCGGAATCTCCTAAAACTGTTGCTGCTGCGACTGTTGCTCCTGCGACTGTTGCTCCTGCGACTGTACAGCTTTTGCTAAGGCACGTGCGCGCTCGACTTCCGCGCACTAGGTGTGCAATCACGTCTAATACAGTAATTTTTGTTATCACCATTACCCAACATCTAGTCATTTGTACCCGTAAAACGTATTGTACTGCTTTGAAAAAAATTATAGTTCAAAAGAAATTGTTTCGAGAGTTAGCAATGAGCGAAACAAGGGAACGCTCTCATCCTGAATACCCTATAAAGATATACCAGAATTTGAGTACATAAATTACAATTTCATTCCTAAAAAAACTAGCCGACAAGGGCGAAATTTCTAAAATGGCGTCTTACTTTGATTTTTGGTTTCATTGCTAGAAATTTATTCAGCTAAATCGATAATTTATCTTAGAATATAAATTTTGGTGCAATGGGAAATCTAAGGACAACAGAGAAGCGCTCTCATTGCCAATTTTTTTACGCTACCAGTCAAAGTTTTTAAAGAAAGACGACTTAAAGGGGTTTGGACAATAGATGCAAAAGTAGTACATAAGTGTACAAAAATGTGTTTAAATATCGGAGGTGTTTCAGAGCTTGAGATTTTAATACAATTTTATTGAGAAAGGCATGAAGAGTACACAAAGCTAGGAAAAGTTTAAAGGCATAAAGTGTACAAAAAGGGACAAAAGGGACGTAAGTAGTTTATACAACAGGTTATTGAAAATTTCTTGAATCTAAACGTCATTGAGCTGTCTGTGTTATACGACTGAAGAAGCTTCACGACATACCAGCACACACGCGCAGGCTTTCACCACTCCTGGCACGACCTCTCAGGCGGAAGAATTCCTTCCGGTCTTTAAGGCTCCCTTGTGTTAGCTGTATAGTTCAATCGAACTGAAACTAATGAAATTGAGCGCAGTGATGCATAAATAGGAAGTATGAAAGAAGAATAATTGGATAAAATTTTTGAGCGCTGGCTCGACTTTAAATTAGTCTCTTTTTATTTGATGTATTTCAGCTTGGACTATGCTATTGGTCATATGTAGCCATAATTATTGAATGTAAGTTTTGTGAAGCCTTGCCACCATGATACCTCCTCATTTTCTCAAAAGTCGGGTAGAAAAAAGTCTACGTGATGCGCTGGAAAATAATGAAAAATGTTATTGAACTGCGGATCGGAGCGTTATGAGAGATCGTAGATTTGGATTGTTGAACAAACGACATTTTTTCCAAATATTCTTAAAGTTTGTGTACATTTGAATGGTCAGCGGCTTATCTAAAATGAGTAACGTCTTGTTTAAATCTTGAGCTTGTGTTTAGCAGTCACGTCTGAACTTCGAGAGTAGAGAGCACGTAGAAAAACTCACTAACTTTCACGTGAGGGAAAATGTTCGTATAAATTATGATTTTAACACAAATTCAAGATCCATGCCGCGGAAAGCATATCATAAAATTAATTCCAAGGTAAAATCGAAGTGGTTGAGCTGTGGAGGAGAACAATCATCTAATATTCATCTGTCTAATATTCATCTGTCTAATATTCATCATCTAATGACTCCGTTTATTGTTTCTTCACTATTCCACTTACCATTTTCCATAAAGTTTGAGCTTTCTGTTCTCAGATTGTAACAATTCACTTCGAATCCTTTCCATGTTTGTGGATAGAAAAGAGATTTTACACTCCAACGTCTATAAAGAATAAAAAATTGTTAAGCAATAACTCACACAATTATCGTACCCACAATAGACGCATTCCATTAAGACTCACTACTCACCAACTCTTTTCCTGTACGAAAAATGGCTCACCCGCGACTAACACAATTATTATTCTCAGAATAGATGCAATTTATTAGGACGCATTACACTCCAACTCCTTTCCTGTACAAGAAATCGCTCACCAACAATTCACACAAATATTATTTTCAGCGTAGACGCAATTCATTTAGACACACTCCAACTTTTTTCAATACAAAGAATCGCTCACCCACAACTCACCCAATTATTATTCTCAGCACAGATGCATTTCATTAGGACGCGGGCAGGCAGCAGAACCATTACGGTAAAAATTCCATGCGGCCATTCCGATTGAGTTGAGCGGAGGACGGTCGAATTTGGCCGCACTTTGCTGCTCCATACGCTGCCAATTGACTTGGATGCAACCGCCGCTTTGATTCACTCTGCTCTTCCTTGATCTGCTAAATCGAAAACAAATAGAAGTGTGCTCAGCTGAAAGCTTGGGTGCCTTAAAGCACACATATGATTCCCAAGAGTCAAAGCATGGAGTGCTTTAAGGTCGACTGGAAAAGCCATTCTAGCATATACATTCAGCTTATACACTACAATTTATGAAATGAATTGGGTTTCGGTAATTTTTTAGTGACCTTCTGTGACAGATGCTGTGGTTAACCTTTTAATAGTTACGTAAAATAATTTCGCCCTTGAGCAATGAAATAATTAATATTTACTTCTGTTGATAGTGAAGTCTTTGCAGTTTCTGTCTTTCCGTTTTGAAAGGAAACTAATGAATATCAAACTTGGCCTGACCATTTATACTTTTATTTTGAAAGATCAAAACTGAAATGCACACTTCAGCTTGCACCCTAGAAATGTAAGCTTTGGTGAGAATTTTTATGCTGAATTGCTGCCGCATGTTCTGGTCAGGAATGCCAGGTGGTCGTTTTTCTAGTTACATTTTCTGATCTTTTGCTTTTAAGCAAGAATTATTAGGCCTTAAAGATCAATCAACATCTGGCTACATCGTCGAATTACTACAAGCGTTGTCCTTTGTATGGTCAAATCTTAGCTGAAGTATGGAAAAAAAAAGAATCTTGGTCTAAATGAAGATCACTCAACATCTGACAACATTGTTCTGTGACATGCAAATTGTTACATGCCTAGTCCTCTGAACAGTCAAATTTTAGCTGAAACATGGTCAAAAATAAAAATCTTGGTTTAAATAAACCCAATCTTTTATTCCTGCCCCCAATTTACTGTACACGCTCATGATAAACAATGGCGGGCCTACGCTAGAACTCTTCATTTAACAATGAAAAACTTTTCCAGAACTGAATTTACTTTCCTCATTAGCAGACAGTAAGTACGTGAGTTTAAAGAGAATGATTTTGCCTCGTGCATGCAAATCTACAAAATTAGTGCTTCGAGTAAGATGAAAATTTTCTGGTGTAGACTTTCGTTATTTAGGTTTCGAATTCGGTAAAAATTTAGAATGAAGCTAACTAAATATTGTCACTGATAATGGAGGTTCACTTAATTCCGGTAATACAAAATTCTGTTCCACATTGCTTTTCCCAATGTCTGAAGTGATGAACCGATCAGCAACACTCAATCATTTCAAGACACCAGGGGTTAAGCCACGATAAACCGACTCAAAAATAAAATGAAAAAAATCGTTAATTTCGGTGTTATTTGGTACGCTCGCCCACCAAATTCTAAAAGTTTCTCGTCAGTTCCTTTTCCCAAAAATGATTCGCTCGTAAGAATTCCAAACTTTGGCTCACTATTAAGAAGCAGTCATTTCTTGACGCATAATCTTGAGCTTAGAAAAACAGACTCTGTCCTCACCGACGAAGCGAGTTAGAAAATTCGGGGGAGCGAGCGAGCAGATTTGCTCGTTATTCGGGGGAAGAAATTTCTGCCATAGGGTATTATTTACTCGCACAAAATCAGGGAGCCATTGTTAGGGAAAAAGGTAAACACCGTCTCGAAGCTAAATAAATTGAGAAGAAGAATAGCGATTTATTTTGGTGACACAAGGATTTAAAAATTCAGTTAAACTTGAGAAACATGAGGAAACTGGGCATGAGGGAGCTAATTTTTGTTGAAAAAATATATCTGAACAAACTCGTGGGGCTAAAGGAAGCAGTTATTTTTTAGCACATATTAGAAATTTAACACAACGTTCACGGATTTTTATTGAGTTTAACCGCTGAGAGTTTCATGAAATGTTTTCTATGGTGCAAATAGCATTTTCTCAGAGAAAACACTCCGGCAAGCCATAGAGAACACGAGGTGGCAAGTAAAATAAGATAGAAAAAAGTCCGCCGACCGAAGTAGTTGCTTCTATTTAAAATAAGATGCGATCGAAAGAAACAAACGAAAAATAATTCCTAAATGAGTAACTCACAGGATGTCAGACTCGATTTACATGGTGTGCAAATTCAAAGGTGAACAGACAGTGATGATTCTGAAATAGTCTACCTACAAAGACTAATGAGGGCAGACACCTTGAGAATGCTCGCTGTGAGAATTTGAGAAGAAATCATATTTACCACAGAGGGGCACTGAATTCCTAATAGTTCTCATGGACTCCCCCATCGGCTTGGAGAGAAAATTATTTTTCAAGTTATTTTAGATCAATCAATGTTAGAGAATGAACTAGTGTAGACTCCTTTCGGCTAATAGAGAAACTAATTTAAAGGTAACTTTAGATGATCCATAAATGTAGGAGAACAGGTCAGTCAGACAGGAGCAAGCTTGATATCTTCTCATTGTATGAAGTTCCGTGTAATGATGATCATCGATGAAAATAAACTAATTTTTCGGCTACCGACTGAAAAACCAAACAGAAAAAAAAAATTCTCGAAGCCGGTATGCTGACAATTTTTTGAACTGAAATCAAACCTCTTTACTTGGTAGGCACCCAGCCGCCTCTCAAGTTAGAGTGCATATTTTTGAACTGCAAGCTGTCTAGCTCGTTCAGACTCGGGAGCTGTGCTCGGCATCAATGTTACCCATTTGTTCTGTACTGCTGTCATTTCTTTTCAAGTCCTTTACGTAATGTTTCAATTTAGGTGGTTTTCTCTCGCAGAAAACTGAAAAAAGTACACTAGAAGTCAGTTAAGTGAAATCAAATAGGTATGCTAGAGGTAGCAGCCAGAAATTGGGATGAATGTCTAGCAATTTTTTTAACGAATTTTGGTATTTCTTTTTCGTATCGGAGAAAAATTAATTTTACAAGCGATTGTATACAATTCAATCAATGTGGTGAGAAAGAAGCGTCAAATTAGGTAGCCAATACTTCAATAAGAAAACAATAATAACAGCGCAAATAAACTTTTTTCGTACGTTTCCTTATTTCACGAGAAATTGCCACCAAGCTAGAAAAGAATAAGGAAAAATTTTGGAGTGCTGCTCCTTAGGTTATTTGAAAGCAAATCCGAATTTTACGTTTATTTAAATTAGAAAATCCTACAGAACCATGGTATAAACACGTTCTGTAATTTATAGTCCATAAGTTCTACTGCAATAGTAGGGGATTAGTCAGAAGACGAAGAATTAAGTTTATATTTTTGAACGGAATTTTGGCTCTTTTCGAATGGAAGTAGACTTAACTATCGTCCAACAACCCTATCCTAAAGTCACTGCGTCTTTTAATGAAACACTGACACTACATTCTAACTCCTTGTTCTTGTCACACAAAAACCTACTCTCTATTCTCCTCAACTTTTCGTTAGTTGAACATTCCAGGAGAAAATTTTATTCAAATCTCAAAAATTCTGCGAAGGCAATCTTTGCAACCTGTTGCTTCTCAAAGTTCTGTCAAATATACGTCAAAAAAAATCCGCCCATTTTAGCAGCTCGGTGCCTCAACAGCTGGGGAGCGCTGAGACTCAAATATCCTGCATGAACAAAAAAGAAAAGGAAATTCCAGTGCGACAATTCAAGCAACAAGCACCGATCTGCATGCTTGACTCTGCCGCTATACAACAACTAAGGTGATTTTCCGTCACGCGCCTGAATAATACATAAAAAACTCTACAGGGTCTTGTGACCCCGTTGAGAACTTCCCGTATTTAACTGAAATTGACTCGCAGCTGCAGAACACGACTTGTGCAATGGCCCTCTGAATTGTGGTGGGAATAACGCGTCTTCCACTGAGCTCGCATTTCACTGCAAGTGTACACCAAAAAGAGTATTCTCAACTATACGCTGTGACGGGAATCTTGTTTTCTTTTATAATTGTAGCTACATATGTCATCAAATCTAGATTAAGCAACACTAGGGATACAATGCCCTCAATCATTTTTTTTCGACTAGTGACATGGGTATTACAATACCCAAGTGTGTGTATCATATAAGTGTATTTTCCTTACTTTAAGATATTTTAAAAACCAATGTTGTCTTGTACCATCTCTATTGAGAACAAACTGTTTTCTTTCCCCTCGCTGCCGCCGCTGTCAAGAGGTGGTGACCTTACTCGGCCCTCCGTTTTCTGTGAATTTAATTTTTTTTGTATGAGTCACACACGCACCGTGATTAAATGAGTTTAAAGGCTTGCAAACGAATGAGGTTCAATTTTCATCCGTCTGTAAAGGCATCAGATGAACAGTTCTTTATTACGAAAAATGGTTCCAGATGAGAGCTGAAAAGGTATCGGTGATTCAAATTCTCTAATGAATTTTGGAAGCATTTTTGAGTTCGCATGGAAATAGAATGTTGTTTACCTCTGAGTTAAAGTATTAATATTATATTTTAAATGCTGGTTGTTCAAGAGTTATTTAATTTTGATGCTCTGTTGAACGTGATCAAAATTAAATTGAAAATTTTAGCATTTCGAGTTGTTTGTTTTTAAAAATGAATCTATGCGAAATTTCTCCAGCGTTTTTACCCAAACTTTATCAAGATAGAAGAGAAGACTTCGTATGCCGTAGAAGTATGTAAAGGACAAAGAAGTAGACTAATCTGATGCAAAGAAGGTATCTGGAACAATGTGATTCGCTTAAAATATTATTTAACTTTTCTTAAACGCAAAAAAATTCAAGCAAAGTCTTCTGGGTTGCATTTCTGCAGCAAGCGCCACAGCTGACCGAGAGAAAATATAATTCATGAAATCATTGACTACTCTCTCATAACTGCTCTCGTACGCCTATTTTATGCACATATTTATTCATAAATAATATGAGTTGCTGAGATCATTGTATTATTTTCAGGGATAAATTGGTTGTTGGGAGTTAACGTACCTTTGAAACATCCGACAAAACGAAACGTGATGTATGTGAAGAGGGTACACATACATTATGTTCTAAAACGTTCACTCAACATTCATCGCCATGCATTAAACATTCGTCATCTGCACTCGTGTATGTTGCATTGGACACTTGTAAATGACATTGAAACAGTAGGGTTACCCATTTCATGAAGGACGCTCAATTTTCTAAAACGCTTTCCATATTTTGAAAAGTAAAAGATGGCTATATCACTGATATCTACAGGCAGATAAAAACCCTCCCATGTAAGTCTCTTGATTCGTTAAATTCTGTTTATTAAAAAATAAAGGTTGCAGAATTTGCACCGTAGCTATTTGAATATCGATGTTTTTTGCACTGAAGATCACGAGTAAATGTAATTAAATAAATTGAAATGGAATTGATAAATGCCGAAAATTCCTAATGATTGGAGTAAAAATTGTACGTCAGTGGGTACATCGAAATACTGAAGGTTTATTTGGTGAAGTAGAAGTACATAACAAATGAAGAAACGTGAACGTGATCACAATGAACTCAAAATGTGGAGGGAGTGAGTAAATATGGGGTTTAAAATTAAGCTTATTTTGAACAGGTGAACAAACATCAACTTTGAATCACCATAATTCGGGTCATTTCTATCATTGCCCGCCGCACGTTTCTAAATGATAAAACGGCTCTATGTACATCTTGTAGTGCGTAGTGAAGATCGGCAGCGCGTTGTGTTGTANTCGAAAATCTGATGCAAAGATCACTACACACAACGCTCAGTGCGTTCTACTGAGCGGCTTTAACTAACAACGCTCAGTACGTTCGTACGTTCTGCTGAGCGGATGTAACTCAGTTTTGGAGTTCGCGTCCAAATGATAAATTTAACAGTGCGAGTTCAGTTGACTCACTTCAACTTTCAAAGAAAATTGGTTTGAGATAATAATTTCTACTAAGCTCAGAAATTAGGCTTAAAATTTCTAGCGCACTATCCAGTTAACAATTGACGTGGCATAAGTAAACCATACCTAAGTCAACTCGGGCCTAAGTCAACTCGGTGTGTGCAGGTAACTGAGCGAATGTAATACAAGGTAATCATTTCAAAGTTACGACCCGGCAAGAACGCTAGATCGTTCTACGTATACGCCCACTTTCATCTCGCGTAAGCTCGGGAGTAAAGCTAGCCTGGTTCGGGTTCATAAGTCCGCGGAATGTACATCCAACACGGGCTTTTACTCATAATATTCGGGAGCTGATTGTGTTGCAGCGCATGCAAATGTCTCAGTTATGAGCTCCTTGATGAAATCTGTACCCGTCAGACATCACAGCATCGTGCCTGGATATCACGAGCTCGAAATGAACACCTTCGCCTTCACGCAACCTCGTGCAGAGCAGAGGAGGGCTATGAGTCCGGGCCCGCTGATCCTGTGCAACATTATGGGCCGGGGAACCGATTGCGCTGTGTTTGCTGAGTGAGCTCCACTGGATCAGATGAGGTCTGGACCTTGGGATCGTACAAGGCAGCTTCAAGAGACGTGGGAAATTAGAACATGACTTGAAGTAATGTTGAATTTTACGATAGGCTTAAACTTATTTGCGAGTGATTGCGTTGTACGGTCTTGTTAAAACTTGACTTAAGCAAACATCTTAAGAATCGAAACAGTTAAATAAAAGGGAGTTAAAAAGGGGAGTTAAAAATTTGTTGTACATCACATTTACAAGCAATCGACGTTGCAGACAAAACCTGTTGAGTGTTGCAATCCGTATCGTTATGTCTCTGTTGTTCCGTTGTTGCATCAATGTAACGGCTCCATTTTTAGCATTAATTCAAGTCGCAGGTTGTATTCGAATATGACTTCATTTTATTCCTTTCCCTCACTCTCAGTCAATCAATAAATTTCCTTCCACCACCCGCTTTCGATTACAGGAAACAAGTAATTTCGGAATATACATGGGCAAATTGTAATTTTTATTTCGTTAGCGTTATTTTAAAAAATCATGCCTTCAGGAAACTTATTAATGGCATTGATCGTACATTTCAGTTTTTCTCGTAACAAACAGATAATTTATAACCCCAGGAAAAAGTCAAGAGATTTATCACTGAGAGAAACTGCCCGCACACGCTAACGCAGGATAACAGTCAAAAGGAACACATTGATATTCCTAAAATCATTCAGAACACTCATCTTCAGTGTGTAAGATGCTGGGCTTAAAATCTGTACATCTTTCATTTCCACGTTGCTGTTGATGATGAAATTCAAATCTAGCGACCAACGTGGGAAGACAAAACAAGGATAAAATTTAGAGGAAAATTACCGCACAGGTCGTTCGAAATGACCACAATGGCAATTTTGACAAAGCTCAGTCGCGGCAACCTAGCATGACGAGTTTTTTTACAGACCTTAAATTCGTTTTATGTTGCTCTTAGTAGACCCATTTCGTTAAGAAAACCTAGAGTAGGCACTAATGAACTCATTGTGAAAAGCTCGAAAAACTATTATTTTGGATTTGAAATTTAAGCTCTTTCAGTTATTATCCCCAGTTATTCATTCCAGTCATTTATTATCTTAACCTATAATCTAAATTATCTATTATGATCTAAAGTTAAACTGGAAATATTCAAAATGATCGCGAAATTGAAAGAGTTTTTGCGTAAACCATCATTAAGAAATTTTATTTCGGTTACGTTAAAAAATGTAACAAGGATAAAAAGGAAAACCAACGTGGCTAAGAATATCATGATAAAAAACAAACGTTTCGGATTACAAAA
>JACJUY010006146.1:5718-46239 GCA_014220935.1 Platorchestia sp. MABIK | reverse complement strand
AGCTTACAACACTCCCAAAACCCGAACGCAAAGTAGATATCTCAATCACTCTCCTTAGAGAATGTTACAGCAATCTCGCTGACTCATTACTTACGTGAGTTTTACGAGTAAAATAATCGTGCCACTTTATTCTGATCAGTGTCATTCCAGTGCGAAAACTTCCGCTGGCAGCGCTCTAAAGATTTGTAGCACCCCGAAGTAACTACTCTCTTTACAATGATTGACTTTACGGCAAGCTGAGCTCTTTCTTTCACTTAAAATTAATGGCAGTCGAACGATCGTTAAGGTGCTGATTTACTGATGGTGTGTTTGTAATTCAGCCTCGATCGGTTGAATCACTAGATCTGTCGCTTCGTCTTTTTCTACGCAAGTTAGTCCGGACTCGTCCTGAACATTGTATTCATGAAACAGCACATTAGTCATGTAAGAGACTTATGGTTAGCTTATTGGATATGTAAAGTAATTATTTAACCCGGACATGAAAGTTGGATTGAATTGCTTTAGACCTTTTTCAAGCTTCTTTAATGACCGCCTTGACCACTCTCATTTTTCTCCTGTATCTAGGCCACGGAGACTTGTTATTGAGTGCTCTTCAGCGGAGAAGTTTCCTTTTAATTGTTCTCCGACTAAATTGCAAGGCACGAAAGCCTCATTTTTTCTCGCTAAGAATTGAACTGCCTTCGGCGGCGGCGATCACGGTTGTGGCGGCGGCGATCATGGTTGTGGTTTCCGGCGCTCGTAGTCGAGGCTGGGCAGAATCTTCGCGTGAGAGCGTATTTTGTTCTCACTCCTTCCTTATTACTCGTCGTTGATTCTGTATTCATTTATGAATGATTTACCTTTCCCTAGCTTTAGCTTCCCGAGCAAAGTATGCTATTTGTAGTCTTAATTTTTTTATGAAGAAATATGTTGCATGGTACGAGAGGCGAGCGTTTTGAGTAAACGGCTTCGTTCCAGGCTGCGCAGTGCGAGCTCGGTGTTTCTTCGTCTTAAAAAAGGAAGAACTTTCCTTGATTGCCCACTCAGCCCAAGTGTATAAAATGGGTACATGTTCAATTGAAAGTAGCTGCCATTATGTTCTGATGTTAATTATAAGGCATTTGAAAAAACAATGTACGAAATGATCTGTAGCTCATTGTTTGGAATAAAGCTTTCTCTCATTGTGGTGGTTTATCCATAGTCAACAGGTAATCGATGGTTTTATGTATTTTGTGCATTTGTAGTGCACAGTAATGCTTGCTGGTTCAGCTTCTCAGGCAACTCAATCATTTGTTTAACTAACAATGAATTCTTATAATTGAGCCGTCTTGAAAAAGATTCAATTTAATTAAAACCAAATTGAATTCAGTAACATTTAAATTATGGTTTCTCCTTCTCTGTTTCATTTGAAATTAATATTTTCCTTTCAAAATGCGCTGAAGTTCACTTCTTGGAACTCACAAACGTTTCTTGAATCTCTTCTTAAGCCATAGCCTATGTCTTAATTCAAAGTCCTCCGTATGACCTCCCTGTTCTACAGTGATTTTGTTGTTCCCTAGCTCCTTCTCATGATCTTTACTCCTGGTAAGGCGTTTAGATTTTTTTACTCGCTTTCTTCGATGGCTTCCGCGGCGCCAAGAATCACGGTCTTGTAATTAAGCCCTGCGACCGCTCTGGGGTCGTCGCCCGGAGGTGCTCAGTCGCCCTGCTGCTACCGCCGTCGCGGAAGCTGCCGCACTTCCATACTCCGGAAGACGGCTGCGTTACTTCTGACCGCTGAATGCTCCGCCGGATGTCCTGTAGAAAATACTCTCGCCTGCCTTAGCTCTGCCGGACGTTTTGAAGAAAATACTCTCGCCGGCCTCAGCTCTGCCGGTCATTTTAGAGAAAAGCTCTCGCCTACCTTAGCTCTGCCGAACACCGTAAATTTTACTTTGTCGAACGCCGTATAGAAAATATTCTCGCCTATTTTAACTCTGCTGCCCCTCAGGGGGATACAAATATTGTATCTATGGGAATTAGCACTCCCAGGGGGGACAATGTGAGGGCCCGAGCTGAAAGTTAGGTAAGCCTTTTTTTTGTTGAAATAAAATGTGTTTTGTCATGTTAAGGACCATCTTTTTTCGGTTCACTGCTGTCCTGTTTTTTCAGCACCGACTACTTTCTTCTTCAACTTTGATCTTGTTTCGTGAACTTCTTTCGTATCTTACTGTTTCTATGCCCTATCTGCATAGATTCCGCGTTCCCTTAACTCCATACTAAATGGTGCCTTCTTCCTTCCTCTCTTTGGATCGCCTTTGTTGCGGATTGGGAGGCTTAAACTAACTAATAAACTAAACTTTAACTCAGCTGGACATCTTCTGGATGATCATCTCGCCTACTATAGCTTCACCTAATACGGTATATTAGATACTCTCGCTCACCTAAGCTCGGCCGGCACCGTATATGATAATCTCGCCTGCCTTAGGTCCGCTGGATATCGTATACAAGATACTTCGACCACCTCGGGGATAATTTTCTGCGAATCTTGACCTTATTTGAACATTTACTGTTATGTAACAGACTTTTTAACAACTCATTTAATTACGGTGTAATCGCTTTATTTTCGTGGTTTCTTTTCTTTCCCTTGTTTATTCTTTCTCTGCACACTTATCCACGTGTATCGATAAGAAATCTATACCTTATTTCAAAATTTTTGAAAAGTAGGGATGAATACGTCAAAAATTTATTGGAATTGCGACCCAGTGTTCATCATGCACACATATGTTCACCAGAAATTCCACTCTGGTGATCAGAATATAATTTAGATGGAATTTCACGCCTCAAATTTTGTTTTCTTTGAAGTTCTGAAGCCATCCAGGCATGAGCATGAGGGCTTTTTAACGTACCAGCACTTCTGCGTCACGTTCTCTGTTTTCCCTTAGATTTTCATTAGCTCAAAATACCACGGCAAGTCTCAATCGAAAACATTGAAGTATTTTTCATTCATGTTATTAATTGAAATTAGGGATCGAACAGAAGTGAGACGTGGAATACAATTTGTAAGTTGGGCCATTAGTTGGTATGCATTAAAATAGAAGAGAATGGAATAGAATAGTACTGACTAGAATATCGCCACAGAAACGAGCCATGTGGCCCATTCTTGGGTTGTCCCAAAGTCCCGTGCCACCAGTCACGCACATGCACCAAAGTAAAATATTAACTCATCAATCTTCACTCAGATTCTTCGTTCCCTTAACACCATGCTAGATGATGATTTCTTCCATCCTCTCTTCGGTACACCTATTTTGTGGAGAGGGAGTCTTGAACTATTGTATCTTTCTTAATTTGGCTAACAGTTACTCGAGTGGGTGAGCAATCCTAAAACGCTGAATCTGCTGTGCCGTGTTTATGACAGTACCTGATGATAAAACACCACCTGTCTCCTGAAATAAATGAATAAATAAATAAATAAATGAATCTATATATTTTCGTGCGGAATTTCTCCTATGTTATCACATTGGAAATCTCATTAAACACATTTGTTGCTTGCTTGGTTGGTCCGTCTCCGAAACGTTCTTAAGAATGCTTGCTGACCGAATCTGTGGTACGAGTTTCACCAGTGCACAGGTACGAGAATATTTTAATTGCGTGTACTATTAGGATGGACATATTTGTTCATCAGCTATATCTTGAGACTTGTTTGAGGAAACTATCGAATCCCGTAATTTTTGACGGTCGTGTACACTAGTCAGATAATAAAATCGCACCGTACAAATGTTCAATTGGTAAGCCAATCATCCCACAAGGACTCTGAAGGAAGTCGGATGCCGCTCATCAAACGGCCCGGTCGTGCCTGCACTGTGCAAGCATACGTCCAATTTTTTATAGCCTGACTGCAAGGTTTGAGCGTTTTACTTTGTTATCGAATTTTTTCCTTTTAGCAGCAGGAGTACTTTCTCAATGTTCAGTACAATTCACGAGAAATCTTCGATTGGCTTCTAAACATCGTTCAACGACGAAGTTGGTGACAATTGAGGTGAAATGGTGAGGTGAAGGTGCATCCCAATTGGTGCGTACTTGCTTGCGTACCGTAGCACGGGGCGAGCAGTTGTGTAGGGGAGTAGTTGTTTGTTAAGCAGCTGCAGGGATGCGTGTAGCAGTTGTTTATGCAGCTGCAGGGATGCGTGTAGCAGTTGTTTATGCAGCTTCAGGGATGCGTGTAGCAGTTATTTATGCAGCTGCAGGGATGCGTGTAGCAGTTGTTTATGCAGCTGCAGGGATGCGTGTAGCAGTTGTTCCAGTTTGAAGCGATTGCACTAAAATAGTCTGTAAAAACAAAAAGCTTGACGTGATAAATATATTTTCCAGTCCTACAATTCAACTTGCTCTACACAGACGGGTCCATGAATTAGAGCGATGGACATTTCCAATCTTGAACTTAAATATTTTTGTGAATGAAGTCCGCGAATTCCAATCTTGCGCGTGAACCGCTTCATGATTCAAGTCCGCGAAGCATGCGGAAGAAGTGTTACAGCTTCGGGTGTACAGCAGGGATGGGCAAGTAGAGGCAGGATCTGACCATCACAATTGGGTTGTCGCATGGCTGCAGCCAGGACTGTCGCCTCAGAACCTGTCATGGACCTCACCACTGATCTCGTAGCATTGCAGTCCCGCGGCGTATCCGCCACTCAGCGTAAGCCTGGTGACCTCGATGTCTCGATGCCGTTACTGGAAAAACTCGCCGCTTCATTTGGTTTAGGTGCGGTTTCTCTCGTCTCGCCGACGGGCGTAGACAAGATACGACTTGCGGATTGTGGTAGTTGAATTTCCATTTTTGAAAATTGTGTAGAGTAATTAATGTGGAGAATCTAATCTTGAGGTGTTTGCGTCCGGGACAGCCCGTCTCGCGGACGGGCGTAGCATGGATGCGACTTGCGAATTGTAGTAGTTGAATTTCAATTTATTTGGGAGCTGTGCGATGTGACTAATGTGGAGAATGTAATGTAATCCAAAGGTTTTGCGTCAGGGACAACAGCTACCGCTGTGTATGGGAAGTGAAATATGTAGTGATGTTTTTTATTTTCTTCTAAATGAGTCGTCTTTCATTTTTGTACATTAAAGAGTTGTGATCTCTGTGTGCACGTTTAGATATCCATCCCAGTGCTTCATGAATTAAAAAAAGCCAACAAATTTTGTGTGTTGTAGTATGACTTTTATAGTGAGCATACGGAATATCACATCAACCAGTTGTTAACTTTCCTCAGATATAGATAGGCCTCCGGGACTACTGTCTTCCGTTCTCATTTTTATATTTTTCTTCTTTCTCATCTTTTCTTTCTTCTTCTTCTTCCTTCCGAACTAGCAGTTTCCATGAGCAAAGGGATCTGGCATGAGAAGACCCCCCTTGGGCCTAAATTTCCTATTCCCTTTCAACGTAGTATTAAATGGTGCCGCCTTTATTTATTTTTTGTTTGATTTTTCTCGCCCTCCGATATATAACATGTATCTCCAGCGAAAGGGTACATAGATGAATAACTATTTTTAGATTTTTTGGTGGCGTGCATGGGCGTTCCAGGTTTTGCATATCTTGAGGTTCTCATTTAGGCGCAGCCGAGGCATAGTGACAACAGTGCCTGCGCTCAGACTCTCGTAAACAAGATACGAAAGTCCCGTGCCTCTTGTTTTCCAACTATTATTTTTAAAACGAGGCTCCTCTAAATAGAAACCTAAGAAAACGAAGCTCATTTTTCTTCTCAGAAAGTTGATCTTTGATGGATGGTATCCGGATGCCTTTGAGGAAACTTTTCTAAAGGTGTTTGCTGAGCTCAATAATTATTAAAAGTAGCGTACAAACCTTAAATTGCATTTTATTGTTCAGGAAATGAGGACTAATAGCTTTCTTCATGACAGTGGCTGAAGAGTCTTGCAGTTGATTCAGCAGCACATACTGCAATAATAAGATAGTTGCACCAAATGGTAAAATTAGGCTCATATTTTATCAATCTTTTTCTTTCGAGATGGAGATTCAGATTGTCGCAATGTGTTGTAAAATTAGCTGTTTTTATTTTTTCTATGTTCTGCTTCAAGTTGGCGGATCAAATTGTCGCGCCGTCCTTTAAAATTAGACTCGTAGTGCATTCTCTTTCTCCTTTATCTCCTTTCGAGTATGAGGATATAATCAGAGTAGTCTTGAATGTATGCATCTCTAGTTATTTATTTAATTCTTTGCGACTCAGATGCGTACGTTCCCGACATTGGTAATACTTCTGTTGAAATTACTGTGCAATACGTTCTGCAAACTTGTACGGGATATTTGTTTTTCTTTTATTCGAGTTTACGGTTCCATATTTTCGGAATCGGAGACGAGCTGCACACTACATGAATCACTCACTTTTAGGCTGTGTAACAGTTCACTTCCATCCGTCGTGCAGGTATAGAACCTTGACGTGATGCGGTTCCCAACGTTCTATTCTACTGACTGGGTGAGCTGTTACATCTGTATCATCTGTTACATCTGTTACATCTGTATCATCTGTTACATCTGTATCATCTGTTACATCTGTATCATCTGTTACATCTGTATCATCTGTTACATCTGTATCATCTGTTACATCTGTATCATCTGTATCATCTGTTACATCTGTATCATCTGTTACATCTGTATCATCTGTTACATCTGTATCATCTGTTACATCTGTATCATCTGTTACATCTGTATCATCTGTTACATCTGTTACATCTGTATCATCTGTTACATCTGTTACATCTGTTACATCTGTATCATCTGTTACACTCAAGTTGGGGGTAACACACGGCTCCTTTGATGAGGCATCTAAACAGCAACGTCTTTCTCTTTGATCTTCTGCACTGCTCGAGAGCACACATGATTGCATTGCTTCCTCACTATCCCGAGAAACAAATTCCTGAATAGGATAAAACTATTTTATCCAATGGGAATTAGCGTTCCCAGGGGGAAAATATGTGAATTCCCGAGCTGAGGGTTAGCTTGGCCTTCATTTTGTTGAAATTTAATGGGGTTGTGTTTTGTTGAAAGGCCATCTTTTCTCGGTTCACTGCTGTCCTGTGCAATTCTCATTACTTGCTTCTTCAACTATTATCTTGTTTCATAAATTTCTTCCTCAACTTACTGTTGCTATGCACTTTGTGCACAGATTCCGCGTTTCCTCAAGTCTGTACTAAATGGTGCCTCCCTCTTTCCTCTCTTTGGTACTCTTAGTGAGGCTTAAACTAACTTTCCAAATCTGATGGTAATTTCATGGTGGTAGATTTAATTATTTCAAATGGATCAATTTTTCACCCGTATGAGAATTTAAAATAAAAAGATATAGGCATGCAAAAGTAGTATCTCTTTATCATTTTTTTCTGCGAACAGTGACTGCCCCGCTGTGCGAGCGTCTTGAAGTTGTATTTCTGTGGGCATTGCGCACGTGAACCTCCAGTACAAATTTATACCTTTGAAAATTGTACAAAAAGAATATCATTTTTTCAGCTTAATTACTAGCTCATCTCATCTAATCGCCAGTGTTTATCCAAACTCCAAACAACGTTGCTACATTCTTTCCAGACTCAGCATACAGTGAAAAGTCTCAATTTTTACGTATGGACGAGACCTTTAGTGTATCGTGGGTGGAGAGTCCTTTAGTGTATCGTGGGTGGAGAGTCCTCCATACCATTCTGTATGAAATACGTAGAAAAGTTTAGAATACACAATATTTTTCATTAGCTTGATTTAGGCATTTTGAGTGAATTGACCGAGTCCTCGTCATTATTGTACTCAAAACTTGTAAGTCCCACAGAAGTTGTAAGTACAGCTGCAGAATCTGCAGCTCTTGCTGCTGGAATCCCCTCAGAGGGATACAGCTTATGCATCTATATGTGACTCAACGCTCCCACGATGGAACATGTGGGTTCCAGACCTGAATATTAGTTTGGCCTTCCTCGAGTTGGAAAAAAAGGTTATTGTTTGAAACGCATCATCTTTTTATGTTCACTGCTGTCCTTATTTTGAGCACCAATTACTTTCTTCTTCAACTTTTATCTTCTTTCATTAACTTCTTTCAATTTTGTTTTTCTATGTGCGGAGTGTGGGGACGCTCCTTATGGATGGAGTATATTCTCCAGTCCATTAATTTGAAACTAGACGATGCCTTCTTCCCTCCTATCTTGGGAACATCGTTGTTGTTTAAAGATGCTTAATCTAACTCACAATCTAATGTAATAAATATGTATTTACTAACTTTTTTCACTTTTTGTTCAATCCTTGTTCCTATCGGTAGAATTGCCCAATAATGGTTTTTCGTTCGAGCCAATTAAAAATCATCATAAAATATGAGCACAAAAACCAGCTAGCACACTTACAGGCATAAAACGCAAGTCTGGAGATCATGCGTGGCGAAATTTCATGAGAGCATTTCACGATCTTTTTAAGGGATGTGTAGTGGAGGACGTGCTATATCTTTCTCCACCATTTAACGACTCCTGAGGAGAATTGTGGAGCGCGTTACACTCCAATGAGCTCGGTGCTCCCAGGCACGTTGGCACCCACAAGCACCAGCTATGGAGTCTTTACAGCACCGCTTTCAGTGGGCGAGAGCGGCAAATCTTGGCAGACATGTCCGTCGCGTTTTCGGCTTGCGCGCAAACCACACAATTGGAGAAAACGCACGTGATCGTGCCGGGGAAACCTTCGCCTCTATTTATCATTTACTCCTCTTGCAATGGAAAAAATACCTATGGGGGTTACGATTTCCAAGAAAGAAACATTTTCTTGAACCTACACGCTCGTGTATGTTCATTTTTTCGTGCTTTTCTCTCAATCATTGGTTTTCGACAATTGACGTGGGTCACTCAGGGGGAAACAGCTATTGTATCTATGGGAATTAGCATTCCCTTGGGGAAAATGTGAGGTCCTGAGCTGAGAGTTAGGTAGGCCTTCTTTTTGTTCAAATAAAATGATTTTTATTTCGTTAAGGACCATCTTTTCTTGGTTCACTGTTGTCTTGTTTTTCAGCCCCTTCTGCTTTCTTCTTCAACTTTTATTTTGTTTCATTTTCTTCCTTCTAATCTTACTGTTTCTATGCGCACGGAATCCCTTGCGGGAACACCCTTTGTGCATAGATTCCACGTTTCCTTAAACTCCATACTAAATGGTGCCTTCATCCTTCCTCTCTGTGAACATCTTCGTTGTGGTAAAGGGAGGCTTAAAGTTATTTATAATCATGGCATGGGTCTTACGATACCCATGTGTGAATTATCAACCACGGATCTTACTGTTAAGATGTTTTAAAACCAAATGTCACACATTTCATGTCTCAACTTTATTATAAATAAACCGCTTTTCATTCTCTTTCTTTCTCAGAGTGCGTAACCTTTAAATTTCCTTCAATTTTAAAATAAGGGTGAGGGAAACTGCTTGGTAACCTGCAGCCGAAAAATATAGAACTCATGATTTGTACGCTTGTTTGAGAAAGGCTGCGTATGTCTTTCCTCCTTCTGCCTTCCTCCTTCTTCTCTTTGGAACGCCTTTGTTTCGGATAGGGACGTTGAAATTAGCATCAAATCTTATCAATACATCAGAGAAATAATTACTCTGGACTATAACTATAGACTGATTTAAAACAACTTGTGGGTACGAATAAATTCAGCGACTTTTCAGGCGTCCAATATTCTACGTTTGAAATTTAAATTATTTCAGAATCCGTAACTCGAACGTGTACTAAATTGATCGAGAATTTTTTAACATCATGAGAGGATAAAAAATTGTATTTATTTGATACTCTGTATTTTGTATAATAATGCAAGCGAGTTCGGCAAATTCAAAAATAAACATAGAGAAGAGAGAGAAGTTGTTGAGGCGAGCTTAACATGCAGCTCGCCTAGTCAATCTCTAGATAACAAATGACATCCAAGACTCATTTTAATTGCTCCGTAAGTTTTTCTCATTGATGTTTAAGGCATCGAGTTCCAGGCCTTCATTATGTTGAAGTGGACGCTGCATTGAGATAGTTTTTTGTGATAGTAAAAGAATATGAATTAACTTCAGTTTCTTGTTACATGATCGAGATTTCCAGTTTGAGAAGTGATTCACTGTTCCATGACCTTTTGTGTGAATTTACACAGGGAATTGTGATAATAGTGTGAGAGCTCTAGTATTTTTAGGTATTTCAGTGAATAATCGATATGTGCAGTGTAGTGATTCCAAGTTTCTAATGTCGCGTCTGGTTCTCTTTTGTATAGCAAGAAGTACGTTTCGCTCTATTTTTTTTTATAAGTTCCACGCCATGCATAAATTCAATACTGGTAAAATGCATGGACGAATGTTCCATGCAGTGTTTTTTTTTTCGTTGTACATTTTTTTTCTCCATTGAGAAGAAGCACTTCATTTATGAAGAGTTTAATGGCTACTTGCTTCCGCTACCTCTGATATTGACCACAGAATCAGTGCTGATAAGCTCGCAGCTTTAGTCCTAAATTTTTATTTTATTTCTAAAAAATAAAAGTTGGCAATGAAGACACTGTAATATCTATCAATCCTGCAGGATTGCCTAATACTGAATTGTCTTTTTAGTACTCTTTAAACAAACCCTCAAAATAAAAAGATTAAAAAACACTTAGGGATTTGGTCAAATAAGCGACCTATCTGGGTTCGCTAGTCGGAATAAGAGAGCACCATCTCCAAATTGCGCTGCGCTCACACACACACGGTCATGCAGCAACGAATCAAAACAGAGAGGAGAAAGAGCCGCTGCCCATCAGCTAACGAACACTCTTACATTGAAATATTGACTCTAATCCAGTGAGGCAATCTTGTTTGGATTACCAATACCTATTATTTCCAAGAGCATTTGCCGTCTTTTGTTTTCAAAGTGCGAAGTCTGAACAGTCGAGTTTTTCTCATTGTAAAATTGCTCACTGTAAATTGTTTTAAATACGTGAAATGATACCTTATATTTTTTTATCTGTTTGAATTTCGCCCGTGTAAAAGAATTGCTATGAAGGCTGCAATTTTCTACCGAGTATGAGCCCTATAACATTATATTCCTGTTGCTCCGGAGGTCCTACATTGCGTGCGCCTTCGGAGCTACTGTTGTCCAATTTTCTTCATAATTTTTAGCGCCAGCTCCTGTGCACCCGCTCCACCAACTCAAATTGCAGAGCCACGCCTTCGATGCAGCTCACTACGCTAGGTCGTGCAGCTGTCCAGGTTTTTCAGTACAAGTTTTTCTGTTTTTTTGGTCCGTGAAATGGCCATCTCTGGCCTCCTCAGGGGCGGTGATCATTAGTGGTAAGAACAATGACATGGCACTTTATTGCAGCCATTACGGTCGCCCAAGACCGTGATCTTATGAACGCAAGCTTCATTGCCCTGCATGTCACTCTTCGTAATCGCCGCCGCTTTCTATTCCGGCAATGATTGAAGGCTTCCACTTGGGCAGTTCACTATAACGAGATTGGGCAGTTAGAGAAACTGTTAGGGCACAGCATCTCGACATGAGAAAATAATGCAATCGCTGCCAGGAACTTCAGTTGGCTTCATGTTTGGTGTTAAATAGAGATGCTCGCTTCTAGAAGAATTCATGCGAAAAACGTATTGAATTATACGCAGATGTTTTCAGGGAATGCACACTCGTCCATATATTTCTTGAAAAGCTGCGGCGTAACCTGAGCTGTCTCATTAGGTTCATTATCTCAGGTTGTATTACCCATTATATTTCTTATTATAATTACGTCGAACATAGTGCGTGCACATGTTTTTAGATTGCGATTCTAGATTGAAAACCTTGCATTTATGAACAAAAACGAAATGTTACCGAACCTTGAATGTACGCATAATGTGCGAACTCCTGAGTCATGAAAGAAACTGAGGGAACGGTTCAATATTCACTTAATGACATGTTCATCTTTTTAGTTGTATATTCAGTCAGTTACCCTCAGTCGGTAGTTTTCTCGGTTGACGGATTCTAAACGTTCAATTTTTGTAATAATGACAAAATTGACTTGAAGTTACAACACTGTAGTTTAAGTTATGGTCTTTATGACTTGATTTTGTACAACTTTAGTGTGGTATCTCACTTCGCTGGTGACTATATATAGGTGTTGAGAAAGTTGTTTGTGGCTTGAGTGCACATAAATATGTTTAACCATTTACTTGCGTGAATTACCGAGTATTGTTCGTATGAAGTCTGAAATTTAACCTGAAAACAGCACCAATAGTGTACCACAGAAATTATGGGTTAAAATATGAGAATATTTGATAATTTATGAATGAAAATTTTTCTGTGGTACGATCGTCACAGTTAACTTTAAATTTATCATTATTTCGTTTCGTTTGCCCTCACAGAACATACAGAGTGCACCAAAGCCTGGATGTGCAGAAAATATACTTTTCGTTGCCACATTTGATTACTTGCCTAGCTTTACTTAAATATTAGTTATCACCTTCTTCAATCGTACTTGATTGACGATCCTACGATGGGTCGTTTGAAAATTGTATAACATTCTTTTCAGATTATTGATATTTATTTACCCAGTTAATGTGTGCTATTTATAAATTTTTTAACAACTTTTGTCTTTAAATTTGAGTTGGATATTACACTTCAGTTTAACCCATCGCAGTCAATATGTGTTAACTTCCTATGAACGGCATCATGCAACTACTGTCTTTAGTGGTTTTAGGTATAGTTAACTGGTCCTTAATTACGTTCTTCAGACTTATTTGTTTTCTATAGCATTTCCCTAGTTGTACTAAGTATTAATAATTAGGATCTTTTGCCTGGCCATCGCCATCGAAGGGAGCGTAAATTATCTCTCGATAATTCGCTCAGACTCCTGTAGTGTAAATGATTCAGAAAAGGTTAATGCAACTCGAGTCCAACGCATCCAAGCTTCCCATTGCGATGGTGGACGTTACGATGACGACGATAATGTTTGGTATTTCACTGAAATAGAGTGTGCTTCATGAACAAACTCGTTTTGTGTGTATTGAGCACAAAGCCAATTTATTCCCTAATAAGTATTAAAATTGTTAAGTTTTTTACATTTATCATCGTTACGTACTAAATTCAAGTTGCTAAAGAACGGGGGAAAACCTGGATTCTCGTTCCAAAGATTGTTGCTTCGCTTGAAAAAATATCGTCCAAGTGCTTCGTAATCGTCTGACGCTAATAAGTTTTCTCTTTGTTTCAGGTGCTGCATAGAGAGAGCATCACATCCAACCAAGTTTGGCTCCTTTATTCTAAATAAGCTTTAAAACCAGAGTAAACAAACTTCAAGCTATTCTAAGAGTTACCCGTTTGCTGACCACACTAAACTTGCAGTACAAAGTTTATGGCCTTCTCCTAATCGAGTGACCAATGAAAGTGATCTTCAAATTTATCAAGTATAATCCAAGGATTGTTTAACCGTAAAGTTTGGCTCTAAGTGTCAAACTTAAACGTGTCTTTAACTGCTTCTTAGACTCCTAGAATTCTGCACTGCTTCAGAATGAGTTCTTTATCTTTCTACTCAAGCAAGGGCTCCGGCCCGCGCCCTCCTACTTCGAGGAGCACGCCTGTAAATTCTGCAAACTACAACAGCTATCATGTTCCTCGGCCAGCTCTGTGCAGCGCTCCATTGTATCAGAACTTCTCGTCACGCCAAGATGGGGGCAAACGCATTCTGCATTTGGAAAAAGGGCGTCGCAATTTTCTGCGAGACTCGACGAGAAGGAAAAAATCCTCTTCCTTTCCGAGGACTTCACTCCCTCCTGTGAGAGAAGAAGGCGTTGCCAGCAGCTACGGGGGTCCTGAAAAAGTCATCGTTAAGGCTAAAATTGTGGAACCCCTCCGCGTTAAAAGGGTCAACGAGCCTGAGGAGGTTACTGAAGTGACAACGTTGAGCGAAAGTGACGAGGGAGAATGTTTGGACGATGCCGCTTCCGATAGCTCTGTAAATTTAGATTCTGAGAAATACTCTCATAATGAATCGCATGACAATTATGATTCGGAGGATACCTACTATGAAGACTATCGCAACTCTAATGCAGAATACGCGAAATTTCTACCTCGAAATACATACATGCGGTCAAAGTCTTCGCCAGGATCTCGTGTGAGAAACGGAAAACCGTTTGGTGTTGACGGCGATTCACATAACTTAGATTATCACAACAACAATAACTACCTCTCAGGTAGCGAATACATTCCTTTAAAAGCTGATTTTGCTCAGCAATCCTGTAGGAAATCTGCAGTTGATCACAACTCTCAAAAACCAGGAAATATGTTCACAAAATTGACAGGACTTGCCGAACCTGCCTATAAGGCTACTCCCGAATCTAAAGCAGACGTTTTGAAAGGCATGGAAGAAGCTAAAAATGCTGCGAAGAATGCTGCGTATTACAATGTGTTACAGGTGCTACGAACGGGGACCAAGAACACGTTCCAAAAGCAACTGGATAACGCCAGTTCGAAAACATCAGGCGAAGAAGAGTCAGATAAAACTCCTTCAGTTACGGCCAGGTATAAATCCGAAAGCATTTTCAGTGACCGCTACACGCGGGTTTTGAGTCCCGAAGAGATGAGCGCTCGACGCGAGTGGGCAGAAATGCAGAAACGAAAAGCGAAAATGCGAGAGGAGTTCTTCAAAGTCCCGTACGAAGAATGTAATCGCGAAGTTATAATGGGCCGTTTGGGAGGTAGATTCAGCAAATCTGAGCCAAAATTAAATACTCTTAAGTCTGAAGTTAAGAAATATCAAACAATTGTCAGAGAAAACTCGAAGAGAGACTCTGCTCCAATGTGGAAGACGTCCGTTCGTGTCCCGAGCCCTGAGTTCTCAAGAAAAGCGTTCTCCCGTTCACTTGATCGCGAGGAACGATCATCTAAGCGTTTCAGTAGACCTGACTTTAATTTCAATTCACATAATTTCAATCGCAGCCCTTATGATAGTACTTCTGCAAACACAGGCCGGAACTCAAACATAGACGATTTTAATTTGGGAAATAGACTTTCATTAGAAAATCCAGCAGCTTGCGAAAATGAAAATGCGATTTTACGAACAAGCGATGATTACCAGCTAGGCACTCCGGATAGCGTGTCTCAAGATTCTCGAATTCTTGATCCTTATATCCCTAAGACTGCTCTGCGGCGACCCGTTCCTCTGCCGCGACAAAGCCTTCAATCTCAATTTTCTGTTCCTCACAACAAACTTTTTGGCGAAGAAAACGGACAATTTTGTGAACAAGATGCATCACAGAAAATTCCGCACAGCGGCATTCGAGCGGAGACTGCTGATATTCATTTGAAAGGCAATCGTGACAAGGCTCATCACACAATTTCCGTAACAAGCCAAGTAGCCCCAACTGGATCGAACGTTACTGTTACTAGGTACAAAGTGCCTTCAATTCCTTACAGGGAACAATGGGAATGGACTCAAAAATATTGCCTTAATGATTTGCCGTTGAATGCCAAACCTACGAAGAACCAATATATTTTTAATGGTTACAACGTTGTTTCGAAGGAGCCGGTGAAAAGAGTAACATCGTCTCCAATTTCACCGGTTTCCACTCACTCGATTTCATCGCCTGATGACTCAGGCATATCTTCTTCCAGTTATGCTATTTATGGGAACTCGGCTCAGTCTCCTTCGCCTTCTTCAGGCTACGATTCTAGTGCTCATGCGGGATCGCCTTCTCCAGCACCCTCTCCCGACTATAATTTTGTGACGATGGAAACATGTGAAAACATGAATCGAAATTTCTTTGCGTCTCCTCTGTTGGTAAGGAGCGTTAAAGATAAGTCGTCTTCTGGGGATAAGAATCAGCTGTCATCTGATGAAAACTGTGATGAATCCGAGTCGCCCTTTGTTCGACGTCAAGTTCGAGCGAATTCTCTCAGTTCTGACTACGTGGTCAGCCCTACGCTGGACACCAGCGACTGGAGCGAGGTCACAAATAGCTCCTCGTCGAAAGCTCCGGATCATGGTACGGTCTTCTATCACATGTGATAAATAAATTGTTTAAATTGTTTAAATTGTCACTTATAAATTTCTTGCATATTTCATGTATTTTGTCTTACTTTCAATAACTAGAATTTGCTTGTACAATATTTTGTAGTTGAAATCAAAGAACGTGATGTAATATTGTAGTTATCGTCTGAGAAAGACGTTTATAACATATGGATTTTTTAAAGAAATTCGAATATTGCGGAATCGTAGTAAGAGATGTTTAGGCAGAACCGAAACATGTAGAAAGTTTGCAATATGAATTTAGTTAAAAAAACTAGTTTCGCACGTACTGACCTTCAAAATTCTATCTACTTGAAAAATTTCACTTCGGCGACTCAGACCCCTCAGGGGGATACAACTGTTGTATCTATGGGAATTGGCGCTCCCAGGGGGACTATGTGAGGGCCCGAGCTAAGGGTTAGGTAGGCTTCCTTTTTGTTGGAATAGAATAGGTTTTTGTTCTGTTACGGACCATCTTTTTTCGGTTCACTGCTGTCCTGTTTTTTCTACACCTACTACTTTCTTCTTGAACTTTGATCTTGTTTCATAAACTTCTTTCTCATCTTACTGTTTCTATGCCCTTTCTGCGTAGATTCCACGTTCCCTAAACTCCATACTAAATGGTGCCTTCCTCCTTCCTCTCTTTGGATCGCCTTTGGAGCGGATAGGGAGGCTTAAACTAACTAATAATCTAATCTAATCTAATCGGCGACTCAGAATTTGCGAAGCATTTATTTGAAAATTTATGATAAAAATAAAATACAGGCCATCTTATTAATTTTTGTTATAAAATGCAGATGCTGTACTGCAAAAGTGAGTCGTTGTTTAAATAAATATGCCGTCTTTTGAAATGTCGCTCTAGGAACGGTGCTGTGAACTATTTTTTACGAGTAGCTATTACAAATGTGGCTTAAAGTTCATTTTATTTCTAAAAATCCAATTGTGCGCTCACTCTCAACTAGCCTTCCGCCCGCTTTTTCTCCCCAAGTCCCTTCCCAGCGCCCGAATCTGACTCCAATAGATTTTTAGTTCTTGTGCCCATCATGGAACAAGCTTCCTTCAACCCACGCTTCAACCTAAAGAAGCCAAAAATGTCAAACTATTAAGTTTTGAAGATTTGCAAAATTCGGAAATAATTGTTAATTTAATATCCTAGTAATGTTTTTCAGCAAATGAAAAACTTGTTAGAGTCGAAACCGGTTGAATCAAACCGACTGAACTGCTGCCTCCAACATTTCTGCTGGCTGTACTTCTTATGGTCAGCCAGAATGCCTCATTGTTTTTTGTAGATTTTTTTGCTTGATCGAATATGTTATGCTTTTGCTCAATCCGACCTGACGCAATTCAAAATGCATCTCGTGTCCTTGCCTTTCTATAACACACTTTTACCTACTTCTTACGGCCGTGTGACTAACGCTGCTGTTGATTTCTACTTAGGGTGTTTAAAATCTTCATTTTCAGTCATTTTTATGAATTACGCTGTACGGTGTCCTCAAGTTCTTCAATAGATTCTTAATTCAAGTTCTCGTGCAATCCTTAATTCAAGTTCTCGCGCAATACTCAATTCAAGTTCTCGCGCAATACTCAATTCAAGTTCTCGCGCAATACTCAATTCAAGTTCTCGCGCAATACTCAATTCAAGTTCTCGCGCAATCCTCAATTCAAGTTCTCGCGCAATCCTCAATTCAAGTTCTCGCGCAATCCTCAATTCAAGTTCTCGCGCAATCCTCAATTCAAGTTCTCGCGCAATCCTCAATTCAAGTTCTCACCCAATCCTTAATCTAAGTTCTCAAAAAAAAATTTCTTCACTTCAAGTTGCTCAGCATTTGACTGACTTGATATTTATGCACTTATTTCAACACAGACTGCTCGAGTTCGTCCTCGTCTTCGGGTTGCTACTCAGGAGCGTCGTCCCCCACACCGCTACCCTCGGGGGCTGCCGCGTCATCTCGAGGGGCCACCGCCCCCCACCGGCAATTGCCCACTGCGCTCTGAAGCTAGCGTGTAAGTCGCGCATGTTATTTTTGTCTTCTGCGAAATTCAGCTGCCTTCCTTATAATTACAGGACTCTCTTCCTACGTCATGTACAAATAGGATCATTTTAGTTACCTTCATGGTATCCTAAAAGTTGATGCATTTTAAAATGACGTGATGCATTTAATCACGGTCCAACAGAGTATTTCTTTGACCCATTAACCATTCAGATGGATGTTATCCAGGTGGTGTCACTCCATTTAGATTAGCAGCTCTAACATAATTTATTTTTCTTGGAACTAGTACTGTAATGTGCCCACTTGAGTGGTAAGTTCACTGTCGAGTGGCAATTATTTCCTCACTATGATGTCGGTGACAATAAAATTTCAGTGCTAGTTTAATTAACGTTCCTTTAATCACGGCACAATGAGCTAAAAATTCAGGCACCAGAAGTAACTTTGTGCGTCTTTAGTCCCCAGGTAGGCTCTCTCAAGCAGCCTTGTTTCATGCTTACAATTCTGAGAAAGTGTAGCGGCTCAGGCACGCTGAAAGCCGCCTGCCTTTGCCAATAATAGCGCGCTGCTGCGTAGATGGCTCTACCCTACACTCCCTCTCTTTAATAAGTTATGCGAGGGTTCTCTCTGCGGGAGCTTTTTGTTTGTTCTTGCGGATGGTTCTATAGAAGCGCCAGGTAAAAAAGCTATCGCGATTCAAGTCCTTGAAGGTTTCAAAATTTGGGCTGGTGTTCGCTTTTGGTGTCTACATGAAAATTCTCTCTGATCGAGCTTGTGCAGGGCACAGCGTGCTGTTTTATTATTTTTTCTTGCACCTGAAGTCATTTGTTAGTGCTATTTTAGTCTGTGTTTTCGTAATACATGCAGGGAATTTAACACATCGGAAGTTTAAGTTTTGTTCTTGTGGTGGCCATATTTTGCTAATTCAAGAATCGTTCAAAATTCGAAATCATGAGACAAAGTGTTTAACTTCTCTTCTATTTATCCCATCAGTCATGCTTGATATCAAAATATTCCCTTTTGGGCCGTCCTTGTAATTGCAAGACTTTCTTCCTACGTCATGTAAAAAAGGATAATTTTAGTTACCTTCATAGTATAAAGTTTGTTGTATGTTAATATGACGTGATGGATTAAATGACGTGATATATTAGTATGACTTGATGCAATAAATGACGTGATGTATTATTATTCCTGATGCATTAAATGACGTGGTATTTAATATAACGGAATGCGTTAATATGACGTGATGCATTAAATGACGTGATGCATTAAATGACGTGATGCATTAAATGACGTGATGCATTAAATGACGTGATGCATATTAACATGACGTGATGCATATTAACATGACGTGATGCATATTAACATGACGTGATGCACGTAAGACTTTAAAATTTAGATTGAGCCCCTGTAAATCATTTGCCTCGCCCCTTGAACTCATCGACTCGAGCACAAGCTCTCCAGTCTCGCTTCCGTTGATCTGGTTTGTTTAGTTACGGCCCCGACGGGGTAAGGAGCGCCTCACATGTCCTGAAGAGGCTACTGCATACAGAAGGAGTCTTAGCAACTCACATGCTGCACGTGTATGTTCTTCTTGAATTTCATCGTAAACACACGTTCGACTTCGTTTGCTCTTCTAGATCTTGTTCAGTTTGTTTGTAAATGAATATTTTTGTACGATACAGTGCATGGGGCTTGGCAAAATTGTTTTCTTCATTCGTGTATGTAAAACACGTTACTGCTCAACAAAAATAGACATGATTACAAGCCCTTGTATTGATTACAAGGTGACCAAAAATGTAATTTTTTAATCTTTCGTCACAATATGAGCTAGTGATAGTACCTGTCTAAAGCATTATAAATACATTTATGTTTACAAAGAATGAAAATTATAGATAATTTGTGTGACAAAATTTCCCCAATAAGACCACGCTATTTGTTCAACCCTCTAACGTACGTATATTTTTACTTATATCACAAATATTAAAACGACCGTCATTAGACTGGCACGTGCATCAGGTTGTCATTGATATCAAAGTGAGAAATAAATTGACACTCGGCAGTGAACTTGAAAAGATTCATTACGGTACAAAATTCGACTGGAAAAAAATACGTTCAGGTTGCTTTTAAAAGAGGATGCCTATTGTCCTTAAGGGGTTAACTTTACTTGATTATCATTTACGCTTAGGTAGCTGTTGTTTAAATTATTCGAATACATTTGAATTTACGCAAGTTTAACGTTTTTTGTGTGCAGTCATTTTAGGTCTCTTACGTTGTTATATTTAATTTTTATTCTGCCTTCTTTGCTGTCGTCTCTTCCTTGCTGCCACTCATGTTTCCTTTGTTGTCTTGCTTGCTATCGATAAAACCTACTCCCATACCATGCCATATCACGCCATGCCTTCTGTATACCATGTCATATCAAATGTGTGCCATGCCACGCTATGCCTGCTGTATGCCACACCATGGCATATCACGCAATGGCACGGCATGCCTGTTGTGTGCCATGCCATGCCTGCTGTATGCCATGCCATGGCACACCATGCCACGCCCCGGCATGCCTGCTGTGTGCCACGCCGCCAGTGCCAGCAGCGTGGAGACTATCACGCGCCCCACACCAGCACCGATAGTTGGTGCGCGGTGCTTCCGCCGCGAGCTGTGTAGCGTGATGTGTCCGAGGGCCGTCGCGTGGCCACAGTGGTTTTGGTAATTTTAACACAATCTTTTGGTGTAGGTTTGAAATTTTCGTGATGAACTAGCGATGTGAGTTCATGATCGGATAGGTTTGCTATCAAATCCCAGCAAAATAAGTCTCGTGCGCTCTAACTGTGTTTTGTGGAGTAATCTAATCTGCTGTGAGATTAATTCATGTGTTTTTGACGTGATTTCGAAAGGTGTGCAAGAAATTTTGGAGTCGGTGTGTGGAAACGAAATGGTAACATGAGTTTTGCGAATTCGCCGATGCGCTCATAATGTCGATTTTTGGATCGTGTTCGTTTTGAAGAGTGGAATTCTCATCGGGACCTACTCTGTTCTGCGATGTTCGTGAACAGAACGTTTCATGTTTTAGGTTCAGAGCAAACGCACTTCGGTAATTACTGAAGTATTATTGGCTGTTGCTAATGGTCACTTAGCGTTGGGCATGCGTATAATCGCAGGATCTTTGGTCGAACAAACAATAGAGAGAAAAACATGGACATTTTTTCCACATAGCTTAGTTATTTTAATTTTAACAGGGCTTAAAAATACACGTAATAAACTTTGATACATTTATGAATAGTTTTTTCATCAGTGGTTACGATAGTGAAATTTTGGGTGTGACATGAACACGAATACCAACTTAGATACATGCTAATCGTCTTTGCTAGCTTATCCTAATGAATAGGTTATCTCTGAACGCTGAAACAAGTTTCATTCCATTCTAAATGAAACGACTATCTTTTGATTTGAAAACCAACTCTTTTACCTTGCTGATTTAAGATTCACTTGTTATACAGTTGTCCTGAACTCACTTTATTCTCGGTATAACGGTAAATTACCTTCGAATAGTGCATTCAAAAACTACCCGACACGAAAAATTTTTATAGTTCAGAAATGATTTTAGTGTGGAAGTTTTACAATTTATTGGACTTTTGCATGACTTCTGAATTGTATTTTGTTTTTAAACGTAATTTATTTTTTGCGTTTGCGTAGGCCACATCGAAATCTCGTCTGCAGTTTACCAACGTATGCATGGTTCCTATTAAAGTGTATAGAATTTAAACAGGTTAATTAAACAATTTGTGAAGGTATGGTCTTCTATTTTTGAATTCACTTCGTACTTTTGCTTGCTGCTTAAGAATTTATCTCGGTTTTTAACTGATTTAGATGTTTCTGGAAATTCACCGAATCTGTTCCTCTTAATTAACTTTAAGTTTAAATTTAAAGATAATCTCCACGAAACCTTTCTGGAAAATTGAGCATGACTCAGAAGGTCATGGACCTCTGATGAGAGAGACTAGGCGAAATGACATCGCTCTCACCGCCGCTCGATCGTTGGCTGCGAAACGGTAGCTCGGCGATGGTCTAAGATCATAACCTCCGAACCTGCCTTTCTCACAGCGCTTCCTTCGCGCTCACCTCTTGACACCACAGCTCGCTCTGCAACTCTTCCTGAAGACTCCTTTTCCTTTTTCAAAAACCCCAACTTTGTTCCAATAGCTTTTACTCCCTGGAAAATCAGCGTCAATGCCATGTCTGTCAATGGTAATGGTAATGCCAATACCACTGCAACGCGCTCTCAATATATATTTTTTTTCTGAGAGAGAAAAAGGTCGCACATTTATTACTGAGGAATTATATAATCAGAGAGACGTTCTTTTTTCCAGCACTCGTGTAATGGCTACTCGTTCGTAGTTCTTCTCGGATTAATATTCAAAAATAGTTATGGTTTTGCTGCCGTATACGTACCTCACAATAAGTGATCTCAGATTTGTAATCCTAAAGTTTTTATTTCGTTCTTCCGGTACTTAATTCGTAGCGCGTACTGATAATTGATAATAGCGTATTGATAATGTTTCCTTGCAGTTCAGAACATCGCAAGGGCTGCTCTGAAGAAGATCAGTGCTGGTAGCGCAGACGCTATCGCACATCGAAATCATCGGTCCTGGTGGATATGAAACCAAAGCGTCGCTTCGGACATTATAGGAGCAGCCAACGGACTCCAGTATAGCCATGAATCTCCGACACTTCAAATTGATCAAAATCGTGTTAAAAATTTTTTAAAACTATGGTTCTGAAGCATGTCTCTTCGAGTCAGTGATATGAAACCCTCTGTAGATTCGCACATCTCGTTTATTTTTTTTAACATGACCAGCAGAAAATTTATGTTTTGTACTTTTCAGTAGCTTAATTTTTTTATCTCCAATGAATGCGCTACGACTAACTTTTAGTTTGGATATTGTCTAAAATTTAAAGTGCATCTTACCAGAGTGCGGATTAGCGTGTGGCTCAGTGATTTTGTTTTGAGATTTGTAATCATGCCTACAGAATTTATCTCGAGTCGCCAGAAGTGAAGTTAGTTCTTTAAATTTCTTATGGACTGTGTATAATATATTATGATTGGTGCTATAGTGTAGATTGACATAAAAAAGGAGGAAAAATAAGATATGGTTTAATGTGACGTTTTCCGGTCATAAAAACATATTTTCAGTCAAGGATTAACGATAAAATGTACTGCAAAACCTTTAAAACAATTTCAGATCGGGAATCTGGAGGTACTTCAACAAACGCGATTCACTGGTTACATCATTTTTAACTAAAATTGGTGATATGGTTACGACCTAAATTTATTGAACTCGAAGTCACTCTCTCAGCGGTGAGTGAGAACAAGCGTTATAGTTTCAACTGAAAAGTTTCTATCGTCAATCTTTTTTGGAGGAAGCGAAAGTAAATTAATGCTTTTAAATTTCTTGCCGGGACGACTAATAACTTCTTGCTTAGGTTTTTTTGGGGTAATTTTAATGGTGTATTGTTTTAATCTTAACAACAGAGCTAACTAATATTTTCTGAATTCAAATTGAATTCGTAACTAGGCAATATTTCCAGGCTAATGCAAGAATTACAAATGTACTCACGATTGTAGTTTTCTTGTTAGTTTGTGTTGCGCAATAATTGCCCACGGCTACTAAAAGGATTTCTTTCGCTATTGTTTATGTTATATATTGTTGGGTTACTAATGTGTTGAGATTTTTAAGCTTCTTTGATTACATCAGATCCCAAAAAGTTCTATTTTTTGAACTGTGTTCACAAGTTGGCGAGTTTCAGGAGCGTGTTTTGGAATGACGCCACACTCATCTACTCTGACTAGCATGACACCTGTAAATCATGCCGTGCGACACTGGCACTTAGCATTTCGTCACTTTTAGCTCACTTGATCATTGCTTTTATCCCTCTTAGTGCCTCTAAGCTAATCGTTTATCTTTTTATAAATGAATCCCTGTATACACCGAACTTCAACTAAATAGTGCATCCCCAACTACTGATTTGACTGTAGTACAAGTAGCAGCAAGCACACGTCAATCCAGTGATATTTAATCATCCATTTATACTTTCCTAATAGTTCTTTTTATGCTATCGCTCATTATTATATCGCTTACACTGTTGCTTGCTCGTTTTCCGTAGCAAAAATAGATACAGGCCTATTCCAACGGAAACATGTGAAGAACAGCTTTTTCACTCACGACGCCATGTGACTTAACGCGTTATATTTTATTACGCAATCATCTGAAAATGAAAATAGAATTACTGTAAAGATTTTTGCTTGATAGAAAATGAAATTTTATGTACATATTTCACCATACGTGAAATACAGAGAGTCTGCTCATCTTTTTTAATAACAGCTATTAAATCTATGGTTTTGTAACTGATATTGATAACTTGAACTCCCACATAGTAGGTAGACTAAATGTTTACAAATTTTAGACTATTGCGTCTAGGTTAGTACGCTAGTTACTATACTCAACTCGCTAGTTGTCACGCAGAGGACAACTCTAGAGTGCTTCCCGTAATTGTGATGGTAAGTCTCTTTCAAAAATCCGCTACTTACTGTTCATGCTTTTGTTACAGCTGTCTAAATTGAAGTGTAAATCGAAAGGCTATTTATTTTCGCGTTTCCTAAAAAACGCGACAGTTGAGTGATGTTTTGGTAGAGCTAAATTTGTCGGGTAAGAAGTGTGTACAAGATAATCATTCGCTGGCGTAATAAGCAGTTTGCCAAGATTATAAACATCAATGGCGTACTGCAGTTGTAGCTAAATTTGGCTTCATTGTATTCGTGTTAGCTATTTAAAGTATTCGTTAATTTCTAATGGCGGAAGTGTGCTATCGTAAATCTCACTAGCAATTGTGTATATTGCACAAGGAATTTTCCCACTGGTAGGCTAGGTCGAGAAATGCTAGTGAAGAGGCATCGTAGAAATTCATTTTATAATTTTTGTATACCAGCAAAATTGAAGCCAAAGTAAAATCCTGGAGGAAATTGGGCCCTGTATATCCCCATTTAGAAATATGGGTCACCATACTTTCTTTCTAATTTGATAAGGAGGCTATTTGTTGAGTATTTGTTTCAGAGACCGGGTGAATTTCATGTTTTCTGGTATTGTAGAATTTACTTCTGTTATTGCAGAACTTACTTCTGTTATTGCGGAATTTACTTCTGTTATTGCAGAATTTACTTCTGTTATTGCGGAATTTACTTCTGGTATTGCAGAATTTACTTCTGTTATTGCAGAATTTACTTCTGTTATTGCGGAATTTACTTCTGTAATTACGGAATTTACTTCTGTTATTGCAGAACTTACTTCTGTTATTGCGGAATTTACTTCTGTTATTGCGGAATTTACTTCTGTTATTGCAGAATTTACTTCTGTTATTGCAGAATTTACTTCTGTTATTGCAGAATTTACTTCTGTTATTGCAGAATTTACTTCTGTTATTGCAGAATTTACTTCTGTTATTGCAGAATTTACTCGTAAATTTTTGAACTATTCTTTGTACAATTATGGGGAGTTAAATATTTTACAATTTCTGATCTCAAAAGAGTTTTGCTGTAATTGTCAGGTGGTCAAGGGACTCTTCTATTTTAAATTTGTAAATGTCACGCTTATTTTTACTTTTAGATCTCTTTTAATATATAAAGCGTTATGGAGAGTAAATCACTCGCATGTTCTAAGTTTTTTTTAATAACTGATAGATTTTAATAGTAATAGTTGTCTATTTTTGTGAACCTTATGTGTGTAAAATTAAAATATGGGTAAAGAAATATATAGGAGTTTTCGTTTACGTGGATCATTTGGATATAATCAAACAATCAAATCAAGGTAATATTTCAGCTGGATTTGGGCGAGTTCAGCAATATTCGTATTACAAAATATGGACAACCATGCCTCTAATTTACTCCAAACAAGATAGAACCGAAGAGTGGAAGTTTCACGCGGTGTATCAACATGATGAAAAAAATCTGTTTGCATAAGGGCACGTTGAAGTTTAATATCTATGAAAGATAGTAAATCTCATCGTGCAGTATCAGTTCCTCATTGTTATTCATTACTACAGTATATTAATATTTTAAACTTTTTAAGATTTCAACTTTCTTTTAACCTCTTTTCTAGTCTTCGCTTAGAGTTCTCTACCATTATATTGTTGAACATTTTGAACGCGGTTTTCTTGTTTACTTCTATTTACTTCATATTACTTAATATATGCTTTTCTGCATGTTGGAAATTTTATTTTTTGTATGAGTTGCTCTTAATACTCTTCCGTTTAATTTTTAAGGGACATATTTTTGATTTATACGCTCTAGCTAGTGTCTTATTATTCTTTGTAGTATTATTGTTGAATTTAAGTCAGAGATGCATGAATGAATCGCATGGGTCACAAAAAGATATCTTTATAAGTTTGAGAAGTATGAAACTACAACTGTTGTCTTTTAAGAAAATCAGTTTAATATAACCATCAATTTCAGAATAACAAAGCATGGTTTCCAACAACAACAACAAAAACAGCAAATTATTGTTTCTTAATTTTTTATAAAACCATATTAGAAATTCGACTATGGAAAGGATACCTTCCTCGTGAAAATTGGCTCGGTATCCCAAGAGATGACTCTATGTTTATGGTATGTTTATTTGCAGATATGTTGATTTTCTGTGAGACTCGTCGAAGGTAAATAAGCAGGTCCCTTTGCTGACAGCACACTGAATATATCGAATAACTTACGCTGTCCATGTTGTGCTCGGATTGAATCGATCTTTTCTGAATTTCTCTGTAATTTTCCGCGGGCAGAAAAGTTAAACCATCAAGTTTTTGTCGATAACTTTACTTAAATTTAGTCATTTTGGGCTCGTGAGTTTTTTGTCCTACATTTCCGATACGATTAGCGCGAGGTCAAATGACTCGCGTGTTTTTTGTCAGTTGTGAAGATTGTGTTTACTCTATTTCTATTAGCCGGGTTAAGTAATGATCATGCTATATAAGCTGGATTACTTCATTGTACACCAGTAGTAATGATCATGCTATTTGAATATTTAATCTGTAGAGACTCCGCAATGATCAGGCAGCAGTAACTGAACGTCATTGTAGAAATGCTTCTCAAGCATCCGGAAATTTGATAAAATCATTCTTAGAGTTGAGCATTTTCCTTGCATAAATTTCGTTGTACGATAGAGTATAATTTTTCGGTTTTCACATGATCACGCTTCACTTTTAGACGTTTGCCAACTAGCAGAAAAAGTTATTTCGAAAAACTCATGTTTATTCTTGAATCTTTCAATGGCGGAGATCTTTTCTGTAAGTGATGTACTGATAATTTATGCCTTGACTTTTGCCTTCAGCAATTTTGTATTTTGATCATGTTAGCGAGTGCATCCGAACTGCAATGGGTGAGAGGTGTGACACCATGTATTCCAATCTTTTGCCGTCTAACAATGCACACAAAACAGACCTTCTTCAAAAGTTAAAATACTAAAACTCCCCGAGATCGTCGTTCTATTTAACATTGTGATTAGCCAAGCTTTTGATCTCATTTTCTATGTTATTTCCCAAATGAGCCCTAAATTTTTAGTCTTTGGTCCCTATAGAAATTAAGTTTTTGCCGTGTAATTTGAGTACTGTTAGTCATCACGTGATTTACATTTCTATCTTGCTTATTGAAGGTAATACAGATGCCTTGTGTTTCTTTTCCCTTAAATTGATGAAGGAATCATTCAGCTTGTCCCATAATATATTTGTCATTGGAGAATAGCCATAACTTTTGAAAATGTGCTAATATTTCATTTAAAATTTTGTTTTTTTTTAATAGTGAAATAATGTGGTGCGTATTTAATGTGATTTATTAGAGTCTGAACTTTTCATGCATGAAAAGTAGAAGGAGAATTAAAGTGATAACTTTTAGTGTCTTGAATGCAAAGGAAAGCGATACTCTAAATTAAGGTTGAGCTGAAGTTTTTTCCTCTTCGTAACGAATAGTTTGTGATCAATTGAGCCGAGATGGTATATAATGTGACTTGAACATTAAGTGGTTTAAGATGAAAAGTGACTGCAGTATGCAGAAAACAGTTTGAGATACCCTTGAAGAGTTCCAAAGTTTTGCATTCTATCGTCAACAATGCATCTGCTTCTCTTCTTGATATCTGAGGTCATCCTCGTGCAAGTAAGTTCACCTTTATCACGTTCTGGAGTGCTGTATTGAATTGAATTCTCGTTCATTTGGGGGTTTGTTTTACCATCTTAGTAAGGAGTCCAACTGATTTTTTGCTTGTCGTGGTAGTTATGTCGTGGTTTTTTGTCGTGGTTTTTTGCAATGTCGTAGTAGTTAAACTGCACAGTGATCTCTTGATCGATCATTTCTTCTTCCGGACCGAGATAACTTTTCAGTTTAGAAGAGAGAGTAAAGATAGGAAATACGTTATTTTTCTGTAGATGTGTAATGCAGCAACCAAATCAGAGGAGGAAAGCTATTGCCACCTCAAATTGAATGAAATAACTATTGGTTAAAAAAATTTTCTTTTGAACTAGAAACGTGAGTTCTTTCTGGTATTTATTTGCTTATATATGCAAACTCAAGTACTCATTTGCGTGCCCAAAAGGTGTGTGAACGCTAGTTTTTCTGCTGATTCATCGAGAACAGCAGCCATTGTTAAAAAAAACATTTATTTTCAATTTCCAAGAAGATTGAGGTTCAAGTTTCGAATTACTGATCCTCTTAACTCAGGAGTACAATTACGAAGCGGTGTATTGTATTAAGCTCAAATAGATTTTACTAAACAGACATGCATTTATACTCCATTTATACTTTTTCCTAATTAGCTCAGGTTGATTTGAAACTTATTTTTCCGTGTTTGGTTCAATTTGGCTTGGTATATTTATATTTCATTTAACCCTTTGTTTAAGTGCTTCAGATTGATTTGAGATACTCTTTTCACGAATAAAAGGCGTTGATGTTCCCACCGTCGCCCGGGCCGGACTGCAGAGACAACGGCGACTGCGACTCCGGCTGCTGCCTCATGACGCGCATGCGCCATCGCAGGCCGCTCGGCCTCTGCCAGCCCCTGCCTGCTGTTGGTGAGGGATCACTCCTCTTCGTGCATGCGTCCAGCGGAATTTTCAAATCCCTCTACTTTCAGTTTAAGTATTTTTTTTGCTGTGCCACAAGAAATTACGTTTTGAAACCTGAATTTACTTGCAGTTCATTGTTGGTGCTAAACTAGAATCCTGTTGAGTTGAAAATTCAGCTCCTCTCATTCCGCCGCCTGACAGAATACTAATTAAAGTCCGCGCTGTGAGTTTCATCTTGTATCATATTTCCTTGAAGTGACAACTTCTTCAACCCTTCGAAGTATGATGGCACTATTTTTCAACTTCCACAAAGCATACGCAGGATTATACTGTCCTCACAAATCGAGTCCATTAAGTGTTCCTTTGGTTCAGTTTGACTAATAAACTGTCTCTCTGTAAGGCTAATAGATTAGAATGTGCTCAGCTGCTTAAGGTTTTCATTATGAAGAGGATGAAAGCCACTCGTAAACACGGTGGATGTGCATCATGATGGGTCAACTGGAGAGCGTGAGTGCTGACGAGCTTGCGCGCACTGCACTTCCGGTCTGTTTCGGCTGTCACCATGAAATGGAAACATATATGAAACTCTGTATGTTTTTTAGTAACGCTACGTTCATGCTTTGGTATTTTTCAGTTCAATGTCTCACTTTCCTAAGATTTATGGGATTCCAAGCTCCGCTTTCAAAATTTTACAGTAGGGCACAATTTCAAAGGCAGTCTTGTGTCGGCCGTAGTAACGTAATAAAAAATTCCTATCTCAACTCGGAAAAATACTTAAACAAGCATCATGAACACCTGTTCGGTCAGGGAAGCATTCACACCGCACACAACATAGTCCTTTAGAGCATAGCGTGATACTGCTTCGCTAGGTGATATTTCACTCCCAAAATAATTTCAGTTGAACATTCATAATTCATTGCGAATTGACGAGTGAAGCAGATGCTAGGTGGAGAGTTGGTATCTAGTGTTTCTAATAGAACACTGTAACGACGCAGGCGATTTCTGCGCCCCCGGCGACAGACTGCGCGACTACTCGGGCTGGCGGGTGTACTCTCACAGCTGCCCGTGCCGGCCTGGGCTGGAGTGCGTGTCTGAGTGGTCCAGGAGGTATATAGCGGTGAGTTCACCTTCGATTTTACGCATTTGATACAGATTTAATCCCGTACTGGCTGATTTCATTTCCATGTACGGTAAATTTTGCCAAGTTTGTGTGTGGCTATCGTAAAACTCAGTTGAAAGGGAGATTTAACTTACTATAGATTATAAGCACAGAAATAAATTTTCCTGTATCGTTACAACAATCTCGGATATTAAGCTGGCTCGAGCATAAGGTGGCAACAGACGTACGATTGAGTAAAAATATGCCATTCAGTGGGAAACTTCATATAAACATTATGATAGAAATTTGACGGAAAATAAATATATTAGAGCTATTCATGAAAGTGAAGTTTGAAATCCACCCAGACGATAGAGGGTTGAAGGCGCTTTGTAATTCATTTCAGATAAAGTGGACACATGGTAGGGAATACGATGTGAAGGGGCAGGTTAGATCATAGCTCGGTAATCTGATCTGACAATGGTTCAACCTACGAAATTTAAAAAGCGAATTCAGAAATTGTGAAGTCATTCAAATTTGATATCCCCGTTCTAAAAAGTTCTCACGCAAAAACGAGGTTCAAATTTTAACTTTAAGGAATGATGCTTTTGGATGTGCTGCATGGACAGATAAATTTTAGGACAATATTGTGGTTTTAATTAGTCCTAGCGAGCAGTATTGGCTAGGAATATGAGATAAGAATAAAAATAGAGCGCTAAATATGGGCATCATTTACTTTGCGTGGGCAAAAGTAATACTAGCGTGTTATGTTTCTATGTACCCTCCTAAAGTGATTTTTTTTACTATTTAATGTAATTAGTGAACATTCACTCAGCAAATGAACATTTATTATTAGTGAACATTCACTCAGCAAGATACCCAAGTTCAGTGGGCTACCGTCCATTCTGATATGTTTCATATTTACGATTTTTTTCTTAAATTTTCCAAAATGTGATCCTAGGGCAAAAATGTCTTAAGCATATCATTTTCAGTTTGTGCGCTGTTATTCTGATAACCCACGATGTATTTTTTCGTGGAATTCACACCCTAATACAATTTGATTAACTAATAATCCTTTTGTACTCACAAGTCATCTACTCTGTCCAATAGATGACAGAAACGGCCTTCGTAACTTATCGCCTCATCTAATTGCATGTATTTTCAATAAGTGTTTTCAACTCTTAACTTGAGAAGAAAAAGTAAATGCCCGCACATTAGAGTAGGAAGGTTTTCTAACTCATGAAAAAAAGTTCCAGGGTGTTCTCCGTTTTCTTCAGCCCCCAAACGATGGAGAGAATCACGTACTGACGTTGGTGCTTTTCTTAACACGTTGCTTGCGATACGACCCGTCGATGAATCGTTTGAAAAAATCTAATACTCTTTAATAAATAATGGCATTTAATTGACCCAGTTAATGTTTAGTATTTATAAAATTGCTAACAACTTTTGACTTTAAATTTGACTTGAATATTGAACTTCAGTTTAACCCATCGCAGTCAACGTGTTGGCTACGATGTGGAGACTTCTGACTCCTTCCGTGTAGACTCCTTCAACGTCCGCATTTTGTACTCACATTGCCGTTATCACAACCACCATCATTAAACTGGCACCGTCATCATGTAGTCCCCGACATCACAACGAGGTAGTGACTGCCACTCGACAACGAACTTCAAAGAACATATCAGGGCACAAATTTCACAAGGAATAAAATATTTAAGATCTGTTCATGGAAGTGGATTTATAAATCCACATTGACTTTCCACTTAATTCGTGTCGGACTAATGCTGCGTACTGGCATTGCAGCTGAGCGTGTCGCAAGACCCGCAGTGCATGCCTGCCAACCTGTCTGCGGTGGAGCTCCACGTGCGCGGCTTCCAGCGGCCGCCAGCGCTGCCGCCGTCGGTGTCGCGGCCGCCGGTCCCGCGCTTCTGGCCTGACGTCAGAACGCCGCCTCCGCTGTAGCGCTTCGGCTCTCGGTGTCAGCCTAGCGTCTACCATTTATTGAGGCATTTATCCTAAATTTATAATATTGAGCTCACCTTGAGTTGTACATCTTGAACCCACCTCGAGTTGTACATCTTGAACCCACCTCGAGTTGTACATCTTGAACCCACCTCGAGTTGTACATCTTGAGCCCATCTCGTTATGTATCATCTTGGGCCCACTTTCAATTACCGAATACATCTTGAACCCAGTTCGAGTTATGCAGTGTGGGGCGATTCAAATGCCCGCGTTTTGAAAGGCTATTGGGGGCAATCAAAATCCCGCGTTTTGAAAGGCTATTAGTAAAAGTAGAACAATACTCGCAGAACTATTTGTTGTCTTATTCGAATCAGTAGACAATGTCGTTTGTGTGCTCACTTTTTGAAGATGGCATCAGGAAGATGGTGGCGACCACACACACATCTTACAATCTCCACCATAGCCGTTGCGCGCGTCATTTTGAGCCCACCTCAAGTTAAGAGCTTACACGTCAATTTCAGTATTCACAACTGAGTGAAGCGTTGAATGATTCGAGGGATTAATGTTCATTTGTCCTAGTCGAGGTTCGTCTGAGAAGTGCAACTCGAGGTTCGGCTAATAGTGTTATACTTAATGGTGCTTTCATCCTTTCTTTGAAACACCTTTGTTGTGTTTAGGAAGGCTGATAATAGCTTAGTCAATCACTTAAATTTGTAGTGTTAAACGCAAAGGTAATATTTATGAAGTACTCGGGTTTTACAATAGCACACTTCTTGTTAGAAGCCCAGCCATAGGTGCGACACTCTCTGATTCCAGTATTTAATTTGTTCAAATGTTCCAGGACATCGCACTCAAATAGGTTAGCAACTAATGAAGAATTTTAGTGATATGCCCTTGAACTAGGTGAATATTTTTAGACAATCTAGCTTAAAAATAAAAATATGGAAATCGCCAATTTGAGAATTAGCACTATGAATGCCAAGTGACCTGATTTGCACACTTGCGTAGCCAAGACCTTATTTATCAATTGAATTTTTTTTTCGTCACTGTTGTACGGGTTAACTTTTTTCATGTTTTTTACTGCATAATTCATGCCATTATTTCCTATCTTAGTCACACAGGAGCGTTGAATACAGTGCTCCGTTTTTTCAGATAGCTTCACTTCCAGTCACTGCTTTATATTGTACAGCACCAACATAAAATTTCAATGTCCTTCGATCTTACTTTTACATATCTCATTTTTGGAGGAAATCTTTGTTTGCATCTCTCCTCGCATATCATCGCAACTTGAAGATTAAAACAATCATTATTATCCGTTGATCACCTAGCGTCCAAAAGTGGGGAGGGAGAAGTCTTCTTGCGTTCTATCATAGATGGGTGCTGCTAAAACTTTCTTCAAAACTACAGAAACGCTCATTGATGGAGAGTTTTGTTAATACATCAAATTTGATTCAACCGTTAAGTACGCAAAATGTTGAATTCTGTGTTGCATAATGCTGTACATGAATTCAAAATAGTCATAATGCGCTGTGTAGAGTTTCCAGTAAAGAATCACTGAAATATCGTAATCCGAAAGTCGGGCAATTTTGATGGATCTTGCCTGTTGCATGCCCTGCCCTCATGCTGTAGAGCATTGAAGCATCTTAAGAGACTATTTAGCACCTATTGCTTTCTAATTCAAATGGAAAATACGATTTTATATCTGCCTTGCTTTGCGATGGTCGAGCGGCAGTAAAATCAACTGCCGCCTCGATCATCATTTATATAATCTATTTTTTCAAGTTATAGTACAGCAGCTCTGATGACTATGACTTAAGATTAGTAGACATCGTCAACACCATACGATTTGATTAGCTGTTAGCATCTGCTAAATATGATGTTTACTTGTTGGCTTTAGCTTCCGTGTTGTGTAGTACACTAGTATGTGTGGTGTATTTCTGTAATTTAAAAAACTATTGTATCTGCTCTCAAGATCGTCATGAATTAGTAATATACTAAACACTATCTGCGCTAATGTGTATCGTAAGTACAATTAGGTTATTCATCAACTCGGAATGAAAATGACTTGTATTATAAAACACCTTATATTAACAATAAAAACAGAATGGAACTCAACGCAAGTGCCTTCTTATCCTAATTGTAACATACAAAATTTAACGGGCAGAACCAGAAAATTACATTCAAAATAATTTACAACTCGAGATCTATTTTCTTACACTTTTAAGAAAGCTGGTTTGTAATATGAGAGTGCGAGTCTAATCAATAAATTGCCAAAAACTGATGGCCCATTAAAACATTACGAATCAAAATGTCAGTATGAGTGTAATAGTCAGAAGTCACATTTTACACAACAAACAAAAAGTTAAGGGAAGAAAATTGTGTCATCTTTGTTATAATCAACTTTTTTTTTTACCCAAGCCTAACTTCGAACGTCTGCATTCACACGCCTTAGAAAACGAGGCTTGCTTTAGCTGGATCCTCAATAGAATGAAAGTGAAATTCGTGATTTACAGCACGCTAGGCAGCCGAGATATCTCACGATACAGATCGTGGCAGTACGAAAACTCGATAAAATATGGAGAGATATTTTCCCCTCCATGGAGCCCCGAGTTGGGTTAAAGTCTCACTCCTTCGTAAAGCTCTAAATCTAGACCCGAGTCACAGATTAATATAAGGTAAAACCTTAAAAAAACTAAGCACAATATACAGAAAACGAACTGAACAAGAGATTCAGATTAAAAGTAATAAATAAGAACCTATGAAATTGTGACTACATAACAGTACAAGTAAATCCTGCTCACTTTATACAAGTAAAATGCCATCAAAGGTTCACACGGATAACAGAGAAGGTTCAGAGCAGAAAATGTCACCATGCGAGAATTATGTACGTATATTAAAATTTCCCTAAAACGACGCAAGGCACTTGATACGGCCCTAAGATCAGAACGTGGCAGTGGTGAACTGTGAAGGTTAAAATGGTTCACATTGGAGGTCAGCATACATTGCGGAGGACTCAGCAGTGACACGTAGCTCACAAACTGACGCCCTCGCGGAGCCTCCTACAATGACACTATAAATACACTTTCGCTAAAATACACTTCGTTAGTATACCCCGTGACAACAAATAACTTGTAAAAAATTATTGACCATATTGGTCGTAAGTTCACATTAGCGGAAACTTCGCACTACAAATTAAATAACTTTCTTTACCGATGTGAAAACATTTAGTGATGATTAAAATTATTTAGTTCATTGGTTTACGATACTTAATGGCCTGCATTATCGCAATATTTTTAAAAGTGCGCACAAGCTTCGCACATATAATTTAAAATGCCTAAGGCATTTGCTGAATGGTCAGTACTAGAGTGAGCAAAAAAGGCACGTCCTGCAAGCCTTCATCTTTCCAACTTTCAACACCAAACGTGGTCACCGAAAAACTTTCGACCTCCAATGAATTTAAGGAGCAGAGAGGCCCTATGACTGCATGTGGTTCAGCAAAACATGAATTAACCCGTGGATGCACGGTGGGGTCAAAGGACCCCAACTGAATATCAAACTCAAATAACTGTAGGTTTTATCCATGTATTTGAACATGGCTTTGTGACTTTTCCCAAATAGCAGAAACTGGTTAACGTTTATGTGCTTTGTTACTTTATAAAAAGTTTGAGGTCAAACTAACCCCACGGAGTAAATTTGTTTGCAATAATATCGTGCATCCATGGATTAAAAAGGGGACCATGCTAGCAAAAGGAGACGACGCTTGAAACGCTTCGCCAGGGCAGCACAGTTCTCACGACTTCACTCGAACACAACCTCGACAGCGTACCTCGTGGTAGCAGTCTTTGAGACGGGCTTGACAGTCCTAGATAACGCTGAGTGTCAAGTACTGCTGCTGCTCTCGCCGCTGCTGGGACGCCGCTCTGACGACGACGATGTACCGCACCCTCCGACCTCTAGTAGCCGGGCTCTGTATTTCTCGAGCGTCGTGTGGATTGTGGTGGAGGAGTAGCGGCAAGTCTCGCCTCCGCACGTGCATGTGAACTCTTTGTACTTGATCATCCAGAACTTCTCGCCGTAGTCGAACCTGCCAAGAAAATGGTCTTTGTAAACGGGTTTCATAAGCCAGAATCACGAGCAAGATGGTCGCTCATTTTGTCTTATGTGTGTTAACTATGTAGCGATGGGCTATAGTTTTATCATACGCCACATTTGCTTACATCTATTAGAACTCAAATTTACTCAGACGCATGGCACACATCAATGTTATATGCATATGTGAATATGAATTACTGTAATACAATGATTTCAGCCATTGAAACATATTCATAGCGCTAAAGATAAAATTTCTTTCACAACTTAACTGAGAGCAAAACCTCGAAGTAGGAAAACCAGGCAGCGTTTCAGTTATGGGTTTTATTACTGGCGAATTTACAACAGAGTACAATAGAGTACCGGCAATAAAATAAAATAAAGAGTTAATAGAGACGCGGGATGTAAGTAATTAAAGAGTACACAAGCCAATCAGTGATAAAAGAAACCCTTGTAATAGAGACGAGATATAGAAGTCATGCTCCAAAGAGTGCAAACTATTTCGTTATACTAACAGTGATACTAGTTTCAACATTTTCTTCGTGATTTCATTTGAAGGTTACAACTCTAGACAAAAGTTCTGTGACACTCGGACATAAATGCACGCTTTAGAGTTGAATATGAGATAACTGAATGATGCGCAGCACACGTAAGAGACGAGTTTCACCAACCCTAGCTCTACTTCAGCTTTGATAACATCAACCTAGAATAAAAGGTCTGAATGAATAACTCGGACCTAAATTCGCGAACAAGAGTCATACACGAGGTAACTGCAGTACACGGAAGTGTTACATTTCACTGACCCTAGTTCATTTTCAGCTTTAAAAATATTAACCTTGAACAACAAGTCTGAGTGACCCGGACCTAAATTCATACTCAAGAGTTATATATGAAGTAACTGCAGTACACGAAAGTAAGCACAAAGTAACTCGTACTTCCTATGTTATAAGATAACTGAGTTATGAGGTAACTGCTGTACACGCAAGTGTTACATTACACTAACCCTAGTTCTTCTTCAGCCTCGATGTCCCTAGAGGCGTAGAGAGCGATGCGCGGGAACGCAAGGTCCTGGTGGTCCAGGAACACCTTCACGGGAGTCAGGTTAGGCGCGCACAGGTGGTTGATGAACCGGGCCACATTGCCGTAGTTGCGGGCGTCCAGGCAGAACGTCTCGCTGTCCTATAATTCAGCCAGTAAATTCAGTCACTAAAAACATAGTTTTAGCCTATAGATCAACAAATATCAGTTCAAAAATATTGCTATTCGGTTACTACAAACATAGTTTTGGCTTATAGATCAACAAATATTAGTTCAAAACGATTGCTATTCTGTCACTATCAACATAGTTTTGGCCTATAGATCAACAAAATTAGTTCAAAACGATTGCTATTCTGTCACTAAAAACATAGTTTTGGCCTATAGATCAACAAAAATTAGTTCAAGATGATTGCCATTCTATTCGAAACTTAATAAATAAAACCATGATTTATCAAAAGCAAAGTAGCCCATGTAAATTTAGCTTAATTTTATTAAAAGAATAAATTCTAAGATATCGCAAATACTACACAGTTTCCAATTCATTCCGATACTCAAGTGTCAATTGATGAGAACAAACAAGTGTGAAGATTAGATGACTTAGTTCAAACCTCCCTAATTTCAATTAAGAAGTTCTTAAGGGGAAGGAGCCAGTATGGAATTAAGAAAACGGAGAAACTGTGCACTAGATGCGTCTCCCCAACCTGCTCATAAAATGAGTAAAATTGAAGCAAATTTATGAAATAAGACGAAGTTGAAGAAGATGTAATAAGTGCTGAAAAAACAAAGCAGTGAACAGAAAAAAAAAGTTCCATAACAAAACAAAAACCTGTTCAATTTCAACAAGAAGGCCTGCATACTTTGGCTCGGGATCTCATATCCTCCTCTCCAGGAGCGATTATTCTCATAAAATATAGTTGAATCTCCCTGAGGGGACACTCAAGTAAGCACTTGCCTGACTATTAAAAAGGTTGAATAATGTCAAGAGTTGAGTAGCTATAACAAACCAAGTTCCAACGATCAGTTAGGAAAAATAATCAAAAAATCACCTGTGTGTGGTAACACGTTACAGTTATGAGTCAAAATTGGTTTACACCGCGTAAGAAAAGTTGTTGAATCGCTTACCCTGTTGTCCAGGTCGAACAGATACGAATCGTCTTGTCTCTGATCGGCCTCCAAGTCAGTAATGATTTCTCCAACGTATTCACAAACGTACGAGCCCTGGAGGACAGAAATACAAATAACGTGACGTATGCATTAAATATCTAAAGACGAATGTGCTCTCCAGAGAATAGAAATACAAGGAAAGAAAATAAAATACTGACATTAATTCCTAAAAATGGGGTATAATTCTTTGCACATCTCATCCTTTAAATCAAGTGAGATCAAACACTCTTTCCCTTTAGCTAAACTCATGTCATTCCTCTTTAGTGAGCACTCTTCAAAATATTTATGGACAATAATTCTCTTTCGAGCAATATAACTATATAAGTAAAACTTATTGCATTCAAAGCCTGCGTTTAAGCCTTCACTAATTTGTTCCCATTATATCTCTTAGTAGCGACGAACACCTCAAAGTAATGTGAAATTTTTCCACAATCTCCATTTAGTATCAATTACTTCTCGTACATTCACAATCATTTTACACATATTAATTAAATCAAGTACCAAATGTAACATACTTTAAAATGCATGAAGAATTGTACCCCTTAGTACCGACGAACATCGTAAAGTAATGTAAAGTTTTTCCACAATCTTCATTTAGTATCAATTATTTCTCGTACATTCACAATCATTCAACTATTTGAAATTTGAATTAATTCGATCAACTACCAAATATGACATACTTTAAAATGCACGAAGAACTCCTACAATGCATTCACCAAGGGCTACTGTAAAACCGAGAACACTAGTCTATTTATAAGTTACATTAGACATAACACAGACAGGCGAGCATGGGGGTTCAAAGTAACAGTACAAAGGTTACTCGCGCTTCAACAACATAGAACATATCGCACCAAATTCACAGCAGCAAGCTTCTCTCATTTCTATAACTCATGGGGTACAAAGGTACCTTGAGAATCCGCTTGAGAGCTCGCACTCCCCATCCCTTGTTGGTGGTGCGGAAGAGCTGGAGGTGCGCGGTGATGCCGTGCTGCACCACCCGGTTGTTGCACGACAACTTGTTGCAGCCACACGCGCGGTTGCACTCGAAGATCATTGGAGGGTCTGCCGTAAAGTGTAACGCATCAGCGCAACGCAAGTTTTGAACAACGATCTTTTAAATACCAGAAAACATAAAGGAAGTGGCCTCGATCAGGGTTGAGTCAGCGCAAGAAACGTGACTGAAGGGTTGTGACGACAGCTCTTAACGTCGGTCCTTTTGTCTCTACACATTTTTTTTCTTTTAGCAAAGAAAGAATTTAGACAAGTCTATTGGTAAACAAGCGTAACTAATCAACAAAATAAATTTAGACAATATTGCACAGAGGTTACAAAATACAGAGCATATCTCATTTGAAAAGTTTAAAACAGGAGCTAAAATGACACAAAGAGAGCACCTACGGAATTTTTGTGGCAGTGTATCGTCAAAAGTTAGTGGGAGTGAGAAGTATCCATATGCAGTAGAGACTCACCAAGGTAGTTGAAGTCCGGCAACAGTCTGCCCTCTGGGTCGTACCAACAACGGAAGTTGAGCTGCGTGCAGCCGCAGTCGCCCGAGTTGCAGCCGTCCGTGCACTGGCACCACTGCAACCAAACGTCACCACTTCAGTTGTGCATTATATATTTGTGCAAGATCCTATTTTACCACAGTGTTTCACAATGACAAGAGTCAAAATACCCATAGATAAATTTATTCACAAAAAATTAATTCTACGCTCTAAAAAACTCGGCCAGCCGTAAAATCACAAAATTTAAATTGTCAGCATTAGCGCGCCCCTACAATGTGCGAACATTCACACAGATGCACGCCCAAGTCTCTCTACTGGGCCACCAAGCACGGCGACCTCGAGAAGGTGTTGCAGGTGCTGGCGGGAGGAGTTAACCCCAACTCGCGCCTTAAAGACAGCCAGAACCAATCAAATTCTCTGCACTCCGAAATGAAAGTTTTTTTTCATAGAAAGCATTAAAATACCTATGAGTAGATAAAAAATGATCCCGAAAACAATTTAATTTCATTAATAGGTTAATGAATTTTTTGAATATTTGATGCCATGTAATTCTAAAACCTATGCAGTAGGTTATTGATCTCAGAATAAAGTGGGAAGATAGTTTCATACGGACCTTCAATGAATT
>JACJUY010006145.1:42524-53439 GCA_014220935.1 Platorchestia sp. MABIK | reverse complement strand
CGTTTCAATTTTATTACACCGTCGTAAAGAGAGCCGCCTTCTACATCGTATTCCCACGTACTGTAATGTTTAATACGAAATGAAATTCTATTTCATACACAAATATCAGCATGTAACCAATCATAACACATACGCATTCTACAAAAATGCTGTATGATGTATTGAAATTCGCTTTATTAGGAATCATATCTCTTTAAAAAAAAATTTCAATAAAAAAGAACTTTTCGAGAAATTTTTTGGTCATTTTCAACTTTCTGAAAAAATACAAAAACACAGAGTTTTAACCAGGTCAAAATACATTCATCAGTGGAATTTATGACATTTAAAAAAAAGAGACAGAAACTACACTAAATGCAGAGGGAAGGCAGATTGCGTATTGTTTATTAAGGTAGGATTATCTTTTAAAATGAGCACGGATTCTAAAATGCGAAGGTTAATTGCACCGGATGTAGAAGAAATTACTTTAAAATCGTCTAGCCGAACTGGAAGGTCACAACTCTGCATGAGAGCGAACAGCAGATTGGGGAGGGGAAGAGAGTAATAATTATTGTTTAGTTCGAAAACTCCTACCGGCATGTTCAGCCACACGAATATCCAAGGCTCGAATGGTCGAACCCACGTATTCCGACGCACACCGTGCGCAACAAAATCTATAAATGACGGAGGAGAGCATGCCTTTAGGTAGTTTGTCCTTGTAATTAAAATGGGACCCAGTTTTATGCGCATTAACCAATACTATTTTGAAGTCCACATGTAAAAAATATTTAGACAGCAACAAGTAAAAATCTTTTTTGAGCTTCTCAAAAAAGTATTTACTTAGTATGCTCAACCTAATCTTTGATAATACAAAGTTCAAGGTCATAACAGAACCAATCCGAACTTCACTCTTCGCGTCGAAGATGAAATTAATAATTTCCTTCGCAAACTAAAGAAATCGGCTACAATTATCGATGAATTGTACAAAACTCTATTTGTCTCAGGATCTAGTCCAGGCATTTTATACGGATTGCCAAAAGTTCATAAACCTAATTTTAATGCTGATTATCCATCCATTCTGTTCCATTTTCGCAGCTTACAAAACCCCCAGCTTCAATCTTGCTAAATTTTTAGTCCCTATTTTATCACCATTCACGTGTAACATGTGTGCTGTGCCTAATTCAAAATCTTTTGTTGAGGAAGTGACTTACTTTAATAATGTCAACGAACTATTTATGGTTTCACATGATGTCGAGAGCCTGTTCACTAATATCCCGTTGCATGAAACAATTGACATTGGCCTAAACTATTTGCTTGCTAGTGTTGAATTAGTCATTGGCCTCACCAAGCCTCTGCCCAAAACCCTCCTTCAGCTCTCTGTTCTCAATTCATTTTTTATTTTTGGTGACAAAATTTATCAACAACTTGATGGATTGGGTATGGATCTGCCACTGGGACCCACAATAGCTAATATTTTTATGTGCTATCACGAACAACGACGGCTTGGCTCTTGTCCTCTGGATTTCAAGCCGGTATTTTACCGATAATACATAGACGATACATTCTTACTGTTTAAAATTCCAATGCATTGGAATTTATTTTTGGCCTATCTGAACTCTCAACACCTAAATATTAAGTTTACTATAGAAACGGAGAAGCATATTCTCTCTCATATTTAAAAAGTAAAATAACCCGTAAAGATGGCCGTTTTCAAAGTCCTGTTTTTCGCAAGCAAACATTCACTGGCCTAGGAATAAGTTACTTTCGTTTCTGCCCATTTATATTTAAAATTAAAAGTGTCAAAACATTACTCTCTAGGGCCTACAGTGTCTGCTCTTCATTTCATTTCATTCAAGCGCATTTGAGTTTTCGAACTAAACAATTACTCTCTTCCCCTCCCCAATCTGCTGTTCGCTCTCATGCAGAGAATTGTGACCTTCCAGTTCTGCTAGACGATTTTAAAGTAATTTCTTCTACATCCGGTGCAATTAACCTTCGCATTATAGAATCCCTGTTCATTTTAAAAGATAAACCTACCTTAAACAATACGCAATCTGCCTTCCCTCTGCAATTAGTGTAGTTTCTATCTCTCTCTTTTTTTCAAATGTCACAAATTCCACTGATGAATGTATTTTGACCTGGTTAAAAATCTGTGTTTTTGTATTTTTTCAGAGTTGAAAATGACCAACAAATTGGTCGGAACGTTCTTTTTCATAGAAATGTTTTTTAATGAAATATGAATCCTATTAAAGCAATTTTCTTAGCTCTTTTATTCATCGTTTGACTTTGCAAAAAGCAAAACTTTTACTTATATCTGTTTTGAAATTTAGGATAATAAGCAAAGGAGATCCATAACTACTTTTTCAGTATGTGCTGCAGCTTACAATTTCTAATTAAATATTTAAACACAAAGATCATTGGTTAATGAGCATCTTATTAAACATCACTTAACAAATGTATGTTTTTGTTATAAATGCTCTACAATAATCAAGGGAAATGACGTGATAGGTGGCGTTACAAGTTGAGAGCGAACAGAAAAAGGAATATTAAGAGTGAGTTTGCGATACATGTGTTCCATTTAACATCACAAGCAATACGAGCACTTGCGGAAGAGAGAGAGAGATAGAGAACACAACGAGAATAGGCGACAGCTCACTGGAAAGTGTGACGGCCAAATCATCACAACAACCGAAACAAACTATTGTATAAAGTTCTCTCTTACTTTGACAACGTAATCGACCTTCATATCGCCTAGGCTTTAGAGATCAAATTACCAAATAGTTCAATTAATATAAAGTATAACGAGAACTTCATAGTGTGCTTTGGTTGCTGTGGCGACTTGCCAGTCTCTCGTTCCAGTGAGCTGTCGCATATTCTCGTTGTGCTCTCTTTCGTTTGTGCTAACTAACATTGCTCACGATGAAGTGAGGAAAGCATGTTTTGTAAACTCCCTCCCTATATGTTTGTTTTCTAAAATCTGTTAACTAAAAATCTTGTAAGAAATTTCTTGGGAATAGCTAAAATTTGTTGCAGAAACCTGAAAAATTGAATATCCGAATATTTAAAAGCGTCAGTGCTTCAAATTCAGGATTGATTGATTATAATGTTAGTTTTAGCCTCCTTACCACAACAAAGATGTTCGAAGAGAGTAAGGATGAAAGCACCATTTAGTATGGAGTTGAAGGGAACGAGGAATCTAAGCACAAGGTGTATTCCCGCGCGCATAGAAACGGTAAGTTAGGAAGGAAGGTTGGGAAACAAGATGAAAGTTGAAGAAGAAAGTAGTAGGTGCTGAAAAACAGGACACCAGTGAACCGAAGAAAGATGGTCCTGGACAAACGAGAAACATTTCATTTCAACAAAAAGCAGGCCTACCGAATTCTCAACTCGGGACCTCACATTTTTCCCCCTGGGAGTGCTAATTTCCATAGATTTTAAATTCACAATTGTTATTCAGACAAAACTAAATGGAGATGTGAATAGTACTGAATACATTCAATGCTGATGTTTCCCTTAGTAACCGTCAACTCGAAATTACGCGAACTAGATTGGTAATTAAACGCGGTTTTATTTTTATATATCATATTCCTTTGTTGAAAATTGTAGCTACAGAATAATTAAATTTCATACCACATGCATCTCTTAGGTAGTTGATATGATCTTGTAAAACCTGTTGTTAGTTCGCCCATTGAGTTCCATCGCGGCAAGTAGAGTAGCGGTCTTACTTATACTTCTCCTCCGGTATATATCGGTTATACGCAGAGGAGAAGTCGAAACGTTTCTGAATAAATTTACACTGATACATTTTAGGATTACTGAACACTTAAAATGACTAGATGAGATTTTGAGGAGTGACTGAAGTACAGTCACTACAATTTATTCATTAACTCGCTATTCCATTAGTTGTACGATCAGTTGAATTAGAGGATGCAGTTCATCTTAGAAGGCAAAAGCCAATACGGATGAGGAAGTGATACATGGTAAAGCTGCCTAGTATCACTGCCAATGCTCCCAGGAACCCCTCTACATCAGCGCTGTTTGTTACAAGTACTTCTGACAGCTTCATGGTAGGAGCAGTCAAGAACGGGTTTTGCAATGAGTGAAATTACAAAACTGAATCGCCTAACCCCTAATCCTGTTCAGAAATCTCTGACTTTGCACGCGAGTTTCAAAGCTGTGAAAAATACAATCCAAGATTTCATGCCTCTAACTCTAAAGCAATAGGTATTTCCACCATCGTAGCTGTATTGGTACATGGAGAGCGAAAAAGTTGAATCCAATAATTACTGCAGCCTCATGCACTTCCAAACGACCTAAGCGTCAACGTACGCGTCTTCAATGTCCATACTCTAACGCTCTGTTTTCGATTTTTCTGGTCTCTACCCAAAGTCAAGATTTATGAGATCATCCCATGAGTACTATATGAATTTTCCCTTATTTTAAATTAAACGGAATTTTAAATTCTATTTTATGTGTAATGGAGCAGAACATTATTTTAATGTTTAGATGCATTTAAACTGATCAAATTTTATTTCACAGAGCAATAAAATTAAAATTTGCTTGACTAAAACCCTGCTAACATGAAAGTATACCCAAGAATCATTCGAGGCACTTAAGGTTTTATGAATTCAAGAAAGGAAACGCCGCAACCGAAGCGGCTAGAAACATTCACTCTGTTTATGGAGAGGAATGTGCGAATGAAAGAACTTGCAGAAAATGGTTTGCGAAATTCAAAAGTGGATATTTACCCTTGAAGATGGAGATCGAACAGGACGTCCAGTGAAGTATGATAGCCCCAAATAGTAAGAATCACGTCACAAAAGATCTAAGAGCAAGGTTGGGAGAAAATTTCTCATCCACTTTATTCTCCTGACCTTGCTCCTTCAGACTACTATTTGCTTCGTAATTTAAAAATGATTTGGAAGAAACAGCTTCTGCAACGCATGTAGAGGTTGGAACTGACATTCGTGAGTTCTTCGAATCAAAACCAAAAGAATGTTAATAGATGGAAGTAAGTTATAGATAATCAAGAAACGTACATCGACGATTGAATCTGTAATTAAATGTAATATTTGGCCACTTCTTTTATTTATTCTATATTCGGATAGAACTGATGGGATGACCTGATATTTGCTCGATAATGAATCTTCACCGATGGGAATAGCATCAGCTACCGTGAGGGCCAGCTAAGCTGGCTGTGTACTCTGGCTTAAAATTATTACATTATTATTGTTATTGTTACAAATTTGAGGTTCAATTTCCATTTACGCTCAGTTAAGCAAAACTCGGTGAATATCTAATTGATTTAGGTGTCTAAATATAAGGTGTCTCGGCTGGCACAGCTCACAAGGGGAGGAATAAGTCTCTTGATCAGATGAAAAGGTGAAATTTAAATGAATTAAAAGACGTCGACACTAACGCAGAAGTTCGGTTCGATGCCTTCCTCCTCCGCAAAGAAGATAGAAGTTAAAAAAAATCAAGATAGGGCCTACCTTATTACAAATTCAAACCTACAAACGACTACTGCATCCTACAAGCAGTGTTACTGATTTTGTGGCGAGTAGCTGAAGTTACCGCTGAGGAGAGCTAGTCCCTCAAGTACACTGACTAGGGCAGACCCGATCATCATATTCTCGTAAGTGTACTGTAGCTCAAATATTTCATTATTCCCAAATATCTCTAAGTTCCTAAGATGCACTTGAAGATAATCCCCTTGAACGCAACCCTCCCAGGGGGACCTTGCCACACGAGTGCGGCACGCGTGGGGAATGTTCGTCTCAACACGAGAAGTTTGGAGTTGTGAGCTACTACCCATCTGTCCAGCTGCAACACAGCGCACGTTTAGGGTCACAATCGGGGCAGGATGCAGTGACCAACAGCTGTTGAAGAAAACCATTTTCTTAATCGGGGATTTGATGTTAAGGAATCTTAAATTTAGAAATTTGTTTGCAACATTTAAAGTTTTCGAGGACGTTTGGTACAGTATGTCTTATTTACAAACCGATTAAGACCCTTTAAGCACGAACGCCTCGTAACCATTCCCAGAATGTTGTACTTGAGAAATCTCAGACACGCTACAACATTAACCGCACTCACAACACGCATACGACTTCCTACGGAGCACCACCTTCTTGTTCATCTTTAATTTTTGTTATTCTTCGGAGCAGCCTTCAGGAGTGAGATTTTAGCTAATAACGCCCGTGACCTGTACTTCGATTTCCTGCGCTTGATGTCATGGAGAGGGCAAGGGGCTGACGGCTGAGGTGTGATGACGGGCGCCACTGCGGTCTCGCGCAGCTCTGCGACTGCTCCGCACCCGGCTACTTCTCGTAGGGGTGCCAATGCTACCTACTGCAGTCCAGCGCTTCAGATACCGGGCGGCACGTCATCGACCTTCTTTTCTACACCGTCATGTGGACTTCAAGGGATCCTTTAGTGGGGGTAGGTTTGGAGATAAGTAGGTGCATTTGTCCCGAACGTTCCTCACTAGCCTTCATGTGGCTGTAGTTTCCCGTTCTCGAGCCGTACTCTAAAATTAAAGCCGTGACTTAAAAACGTAAATTCAAATGTCTTGAATATATTCCAGGTGTAGGGTGCATTGCTTTATCTGTTAACTCAGAATCTTTAATTTATTCTCGGTAGGTCTCAATCCTACCACCGTCAAATTATTTCCGTGCCGTCTAATTCTTCTCAACAGGTCACAGTTATTGTCAAAATTGATGTGGGTGGCCGTCGGGTGCACCAACTTCCGACTTCCTACTTACCCAAGAAGTCTCCAACGTGCCTTTATATTTAAACGTCTTTTGCTGTTGATTACCTTTGTCTTCATACATTGCAACTCTAAAATATTTACCAGCATTGCGGCATCCTTATCCCCATGCTATTTTTTCAATAATAGCGCTATGTCTCGTCAACATCAATCGTGAATTCGCTCTTGAATATTAATATGTGGTTTGTACTCTGAATATCATCTTTTCGATCTTCTTAAGATCGTTTATGTTCTTATTCTCTAAATCCTGTATTCGGTACAACGAGCATGCTCACGTCCGTGTGCAACAAGCCTCCAAGTTGAGAAGTCCTGACATTTTTGCTTGAATTCGAGCTCATAAAATAGTAGACCAGGCCGAGCACTACTGATATCTAATGCTTTTTTACTTCAGAAAGGAAAGAAAATAACAGTTACTTACACAAATATATGCCATGTGTATGGGATGTTTCTGTTGCTTTCCTTCCATTTTTAAAGCAAAAAGCATTAGATGTCAGTAGAGCTCTGCTGAGTCCACCATTTCAAAGGCTCCAATGCAAGCAAAAATGTAAGAACTTCTTTACTTGGAGGCTTACTCGTATTACCCACTGACGTAAGCATGCTCGCTCTACTGAATACAGGATTTGGAGAATAAGAATATAAAAACAATCCTTAGGAGGCCGGAGAGATGACATTCAAAAAACGAACTTTTTTGGCCAGCCCAATATAATTGGAAATTTAGTGCTTAAACCGTTAAACCTAATGTAATACGCATGAAATTAATTTTACCTCTGTCTAAATTAACAGATTTTCAATTTTATAAGGTAAATTTGNAAATAACTTTCGATGTCTTGACTGAAACGACCTAAGCCAGACGCGATAAAGCTGCACCGGACACTGCAGCTTCATTCAAAGGACCTCTCTTTGGCCATTTTGTCCCAAGGAATTGGAAGCACACATGATTAAGCCGTTCATCCTTATCCTTTTCAGAACTCATTTATGAACGATATGCCTTTCCGTGAACAGCAGGCTTTATTCAAAATAGACAGAATTTTCCACGCTAGCCACTAACCGTTTGACAACGACTTTGAGCATAGAGAAAGGCTCAAAGCCATAAACTGTGAAAACAATCGTGCAAGAGATCTGCTGCATCGCGAGCTACTCAAGGCAACAGAATAAACGCTAAAAAAATCTTCGAGAAATGAAATGGTTTGCTAGAAGCAGTTTTAAGTTTTAACAAATTTTACTTCCATAAATTTAATACCGCAGTCTTTTCTATTCACAGTGAAACTTACGAGAAAACTCATCATCGAACCTCGTCAAAGCGGGCGAATGAACCTTGTTTTAGCACACATTCTCGAGTAAAAGTGATCCTATAAGAGTTGAGAAGCGCAAGAACGAGGCTTCACACAGCGTGTAATACAAATGAGTAATTTCAAATAACAACTGAATGACAGTCATCGTAGGGGCACTTCTACGACCAGTTTTAGCATCAAAAGCTTGAGTCCCGTGCCTCCCTAACCACGTTAATCTAAGACTCCCTAACCACAATGAAGGTTGTAGACCAGGGCTTCTCAACCTTTCTATTGTCGTGTAACCCGTCAGCTTTAATGGTGGATCTTCATGTGCCCCCAGCATAGTTAAAGGCATAAGAAACTATAAAAATACACTTCATATTTCCTAATTATGTATACTTTTAGGGTTGTACGTAGATATATATTGTACATTCTAACAAATGAAGTATGTTAAATGTACCCCTAGGGGTACATGTCCCTCCGGTTGAGAAGCCCTGTTGTAGACGATGGCATCAAATAGTATGAAATAAAGGAAATGGGAAATCTATGCACAAAGTGTTCTCACGCCCTGCACATAGAAGCAGCCAGATTAAAAGTTCATGAACGAAGATAAAAGTTGAAGAAGAAAGTAACAGGTGCTGAAAAATCAACAGCAGTGAATCGAGAAAAGATTATCGTAACGAAACAAAAATCTTTCCTATTTCAACCAAACGAAGGCCTTCCTAACCATCAGCACAGGACCTCTCATTTTCTCTCGCAGCGCTTGATTTAGAGTTAAATTAATTACGGCTCGTGTATACTGAGAAATGAAATTCACACTCATGTAGGTAAATGGCACACGATTTGGTTCAAAGTTATATTTTCACAATGTCACGTATAAACACAATTCTCAAATCAAATAGGTCGGTATAATTCCTAAAAAATAAACCGTAGCGGTCGCTACGGTTCGATTAGTTAGGTTGGATTTATCAAAATTGAAAAGCCGTCTCTACTGCCAGATTACATTTGTATTCTTCTTCAAGAACCAGGAAAATTATAATTGCATGATAATATTTCAACTTGTGTACCCAAATCTCATTTGAATAAAGGCACTGAACTAATTGAGAAGTTATTCATTGATACTGGAACGTAAATGAGGACTTTCCCTATTGGTCGATGTATCTACCGATTTGCGGGGAACGTGTTACGTGAAAAGGCCGATTTTTGTCCCCCTTTAGCTTATCACAACCACTGCAAAGCCATGTGTTGTTAAACTCAGTCTTGAAGACTGTCGCTTCTTTCATGTACGTTAACAACTACACCCTAATTCGCGTTAACAAAGTAACCATTTGTTATTGTTTTTAAGTATCAAGACCATAAAAATACTCCACGCTTTGCGGGGGCAGAATAATAAAACTCGTCTGAGTGAGCACTGAACACAACTGAGTAAGCGAGAGGCGTGAGGCACATGGTCCAAAACCGTGAACAACTTGAAATGTGATGTAAATGATGAAATAAAAGATGGAGACACAGAACATTGTACACATAGATTTCAAATATGATGTGAAAGATTTCATGAAATATCGAGACATTGAGCAAAATGCGAATGGATGATAACGTAGTGACTGATAACAATTAGAATTACGTTTAGCAGAAACTTCGGCGAGCACTAAATGCCGGGAGCACTAATAGAGCCGTCCTCCAGTCAACACAAAATGCGTCAAGATGACATTTCGGAGGCACACGTTATACCAACCAAAATAAGAACATCCAATTTTGACAGAATCGAAAGCGTTACGGTGTGACTATGGAGAAATAGGAGAGCGCGGCTCAGTGGAGGATGAGGCCGGTGACGATCTGCTGCACGGTCTGCTGGGTGGCTCGGTTGAGCGCGGCGGGCGGGGACGCGGTGAGCGCCGCGTGCAGACACGAGAGGTAGTCGTCGATGCACTTGTCCGTGGGGGGAGACGTCCAGCCTGCCCGGACACAGAACCTCAATGTAATGAATGTGCGAGAGCGCTCATCAGCTCAAAAACTGGCCAGTTTCACTGCACGTCCAGTAGATATTTTCAGGAGTAAAGGAATTCTACTGCATTAAATTCAGCAGTCTGCTACAAGAAATTTCAGTTTCGAGAAAAAAATGGCGATGTCACGATTGACGTTCTCTGCGTTGAGAACTGCATTGAATCGAACTCACGGCATGAACAAGTACCAAACATTGAATTGAGTAGCTGGACTAGAGGGGCACACATCCCAAAAACTGTTTCTCTATGTAAAAGAAGAGCTGGTCAGGCCATCCATTCAGTACACAACTCATTCTGAGCTCAGAGATTAGGAGCAAATCAGAATATGTGGAGATTAAGTATAAAAATCAAAAGGAACACTGAAGAAATAAATGAAGGACAAACAGTGACCGAGAAAATTGAAAAAAGACCTCACATTAATACCTTTTCATATAACGCGTGAGCTTTCATAAGTTCTAAATTTAAGGACTTTGTTGAGCACAGCACGTTTTTTTGTGGCAAGAACTGAGTATTGATACCTAGTTAACGTACATAAAAGTTTAACTAGAAAGTGCAACTTGATGCACCGTATGAAAACTTTTAGGTGTTTGTATTTATCATTTCGAAAACCAATAACACAATATTCTCTTAATACTAAACGCTACCTCAAATGAAACTAACTAAGAGAGTAAGCTGTACTCATGAACATTTCTAGAACACAAGAAAATACATTGTTCAATCTGTTCTTTCAGCACATTCTCAGTCAAAATTGGCGCTCTAACGCGCATTAGGCACTAGAACACTGTAAATGCAGGAAGCGGTAAAAGGCAGTAGGTGCAGGAAGCGCTATAAGGCAGTAGGTGCAGGAAGCGCTATAAGGCAGTAGGTGCAGGAAGCGCTATAAGGCAGTAGGTGCA
>JACJUY010006145.1:25206-41597 GCA_014220935.1 Platorchestia sp. MABIK | reverse complement strand
CTTTGAGGCTGGGTCTGTGGGGCTGGGACTGTGAGGCTGGGACTTTGAGGCTGGGTCTGTGGGGCTGGGTCTGTGGGGCTGGGACTGTGGGGCTGGGACTGTGGGGCTGGGACTTTGAGGCTGGTGTATGAAATAGAATTTCATTTCGTCTTAAACATTACAGTACGTGGGAATACGATGTAGAAGGCGGCTCTCTTTACGACGGTGCAATAAAATTGAAACGCCGGCTATGACCATTAGTCTCGGAGTGCGTGTTCTCAGAAGACCTGTATAATAAAACTCACCGCATTTAATAGAACGATGTCGCTGCGCTGTTTAGCGCCAGCCATATGGATTTGTCAGGGATTATAAAATCAGAACAGAGTAATATAAAAAACGCTTGCCTGCGTCGCTCGCCCCGACTAGAAACGAAGCGTGTGACCACGGGCTACGTTGGTCATGGCCGAGCTGGTCAGAGAAAGCTAGACCACACTAAAACTTATCCTCCTTGCCCTGACCCTCTTCCCCCACCTCCCGTGAAGGAGCGCGGGTACCAACTGCATTTGAACCTGATTAGGAGGACACTTGGTATCGAGACACGAGCGCTAGTGGTCAAAAGTTAGGGACCGAGCGGCGGGACAGAATTGGCGTGATCGAGCATCGACTCAGAGTATCGTACGATTTGAATTTGGCCAGGGACTTGGACTAAATTGTTGCGTAGGCATCCTTTGATAATTTTCGAATGGTTTTATGTCCCGGGTTTTAATCCATGGGTTTGTTCTTGATCGTCTGTAATTCACCCTGGTTTTTGCTGTCGAGTGTTAGTTTAAACAAGAATATATGGCTTGGCTCTTGGTTGTCAGTAACCAATCGTATATGGTTTGGCTCTTGACTGTCTGTTAGCTCATCATATACTGGGTGTCTTGATTGTATGCACACAGTCGTTGGGTATTGTAAAATTGAGTGGTCTTCAAGGATGTGTTATTGAGGCATTGTCGGGCCATTTCATGAAGCCCCTCGCCGGCGTGTGCTCTCGCCTTTCAGTTAGTAAACGTCCCAAATATATTTCTCTAATCTTCCAGTGCCTGATTTCCCTTCTCACCTCTCACAATTGACTTGCCACCAAGGAGCACGAGCCTAGAACCTCGGGCCGCTACCTAGGGATTGATAATACGCGGGCGCACAGCCAATATAAAAATAAATTCTTAAATTCGAAGCTTATTGCTTCTGGTGGCAGCGGACTACCAGTCCAGTATTTAAAACTTAACGTAAATGCCAATTGCGGAATTAACTCCCGTGTGCTTTTGATTACGGTCACGTCAGAAAAAGATAACTAGAAGCACCGACTGACTTCATTCAGTTAGCCACCATCATTCACTGGGTCTGTGGGGCTTGGACTGTGGGGCTGGGACTTTGAGGCTGGGTCTGTGGGGCTGGGTCTGTGGGGCCTGGGACTGTGGGGCTGGGANGGCTGGGACTGTGGGGCTGGGACTGTGGGGTTCAACTAACCCACGGCTTAAACAGCTGGGTTTTACACTGAAGGAATGCCTTTTCTGGTGTTGAAGTCTTAATATTCTCACCTTGTATAGAGTTGAAGCCTAAATATTTTGCGATTTTTCTGGTGTAAAAGCCTAAATATCTAAGCCTCTTTTGTTGTAAAAAACTAAATATATTACGCCTCATCTATGTGTGAAATATTTCCCTTGCCACGCAGCAACTTCCCTCACGGCGTAGAGAAAATTCAACGATATTCTATCCATGAAACTGAGCAATAATAGCAGGAAGGTCAGTGTCTAGGGCCAGGAATATCTTCGTGATGACGTTATGTGGCGTTTAAAGGGCTGTCGTGAAATCTTAAGTTAAAAAATAGTCAGATCTAAAAACGAATTTTTTCAGTCAGGGTCAGTGCGTTGACCTTTTTTTGGCTCAATAAATCTAATTAGAGACGTCATCATGAATATCCCAGTAATGCTGAAAATCCATTAATAAAGAGAATCTATAAAAATCCCTTATTAGTAAATCCAATAACCCCGTAAAATGTCCCCTGTCCAACTGAGGTCATAAATTCCCAGCTAAGATTAAAATTTTCAACTTTTAATGCGATTTTCGTACAACAATTTTCTAGAAAAAATATCAACATTTGGATTTTTCAATGTCAGAAATACGAAAAATAGTAAGTAAAATTTATCAAAGAGAACCTCATAAGTTCAATCTTGTAACACTGGTAGAGATGTAATTCCTCAGCATAAGTTTATAATTAATGCGGTGTAGAAAATGATCAAACGAAGGAACGAAGCAAGGGTTGAGCTCTGAGAGAACACTATTAAAATAATGGGCTTCAAAATTGAGATCAAATCCCATCATAATAACGCTAAGATTGCTTTTACTTTTTTTTCACTCCGGCGCTGTTGATGTCTACGGTCTCAACTTAAGTACGAACCAATTTCTATTGCTATCTTGTGTTATACGGATAATAATGGGAATAACGTGTAACCGTAAAATAGCTCCCTGTCAATGGAGTCCAGCCTTTAGTGTCTCAAGTGTCCATAAAACGACTGATTAGCAGGTCTTACCGGAAATGTTTCAGTTTTTCAGTTAAATTCGTTCAAAAAACTATCAGCGATTTTAAATTCCATTTCACGCAAGAGCTGCTTCATTAGTAATTTACTGACGTCACGGTCTTCGAAGCAGAGACAGGCTTGCCAGATTGGCTTCCTTCTACCAAGATTGTTTACGATAAAATAAAGAATGACAATATATTTGAGCCAATAGTCCCATTCTCGAGTTGTCCCCTGTGCCGTGAGATGCCAGCCACGCACAGGCACCAAAGAAACACATTTCCAAAATGCATTTTTTACGCACAAGCAGCTTCTTATTCATGTAAACACAATAACGAACTCATACAGTAATCAATTATCAAGCACAAACACCAGTGCATTTATGTTCACACAATACCGAACACAGATACAATAATCAATTTTCACGTACAAGCAGCAGTAAATTCTTGTTAACGCAAAATCTCTTAAGGCAGCGGTGACGCAAAGTGTGGTCTCGTAATTTGACCTTATTGGAGAAACGAGTTCACTTAGAAATTTAAAATTCTAACTTCTTTAGTATGAAAAGTATTTTCCTAATTAATTTCATAAAAGTTCTTCTGAATAAATTTCATATTTGATGACCACTTAGCGTCTAGTAACCCGTAATTTTGCCAGATACAGAGTGATCATAATGCTGAAATATTATTTGAGTGAAACCCAAAACTAAAGATAGCCACCAAAAAGAAACATTCCCCACCCGAAAATGAACAAAATCCTCTGATTTAAAGGCAAGTTTCAGCTGGTGAGTGTACGTTACAATGTGTCCTACTGTCAAACGAGGCCGCTGCACTCATCCATCACGTCTCCGAAATATCGTATTTCCTTCGCAGCCACAGAAAAGCTCTCGCATTTGTTTCTTTATCTTTTCCGAAACTCGGAGCACGTGTCATTCATGTTCCCGACGTGTCTGGATCTCGTCACTACGCACCTGAAATTCTAACCCAAAGAATTGTATTTTTTTGTACCCTGCAATGTTGAAGTCCAAATCCAAAAATATTATTCTTGTATTCGAACGGCTATGTATCACTTCAAATGGGTCCCTTTGGAATCACACCCTTCTCTTCGTATAAAGGATGGAGCATCGATGACACATTTATAAGTTGGGAAAATAAATTCAAACAGGTTTACGAGTGCAAGAATTTTAGAAACTTAAAGATGGAAAATTTGTTTACGGAAATGATGTAGACTATAAAAATTTGCTAGGTTGACGACGAGGAATACATGTAAATATTGTGAAGCACTTCTAAGTGTTCTAAAGAAATACAGAAGGGCAGAGAATATTGTAGTACATGGAATTACTTGTTTTTCTTCTTCATGTCAAGGATAAACACACGCTGACTGACCATTTAAGGAATATTTCTGGGAAAAATAACCTCCATAACAAGCACATGCCATCGCTTTAAAAAATATTTCTTGGTAGACAAAAATAAATTCCTTTAAACGACACTTTCAATCGTAGGAAATTCTGAGGTGAAGGCACACCTATGTCACTGAAATGCGAACAACGAATTAGATGAACGTATTTTATGATTGCGGGATTTTCATCGTTATTTAAGATTACTCTGCTGTTATGCTTTGGGGAAGTAGCTTTCTGCAGGTCAACTGTTTTTCACTGTGACTGCTATAATTTTTTTGTTCAATAAAAATGATATCTCACCATTTCATTTGGAAAAACTTTTCAACGTCAAGTGAACAACGCAAAAGAATGTTTTAAAGAATATCTTCTCCCACTTGATGTTTTTCAGCAATGTTGTGAAGAAAAAATTGCTGTCAACCTCCCCATTTAAAGCATAATTTTATGAAACCTCGATATATACGGATCAATATTGGCACCAGTTAATATACAGATTAATAGAAGCACCAGTTAATGTACTGATAAACATAAGTACCAGTTAATATACGGATCAATATAAGCACCAGTTAATACACGGATCAATATAAGCACCAGTTAATATACGGATAAAAATAAGCACCCGTTAATATACTGATAAACACAAGCACCAGTTAATATACTGATCAATATAAGCACCAATTAATACACGGATCAATATAAGCACCAGTTAATATTCTGATAAACATGAACACAAGTTATAAGTACAGGCATAAACATAAGTTGTAGATAAAATACGGATCAAAATAAGCAGTAGTTAATAAACTGAAATGCTTCACATTCACTTGCAGTAAGCATTAGTGTTGACTTGAATACAAGATTATCTTTTCATCGTCACAATGACCAGGAATGCTTTGTTTGATCCTGTTTTCAACTGAAGTCTAATGCTATTAATAGATCAACGGGAGTAATAGAAATGGAGACAAGTTCAGATGCAGGAAACAAATCAAGATGAGGGATGCAGTCACTGACTTAACATCACTGATCAATTCCCTCGCTATCAAACCTATTAGTTGGAAATCATTCTTCAAAGTTTTCAGTCCATGTTAAAGAGAAGAAGTTTCTTCAGGTCATCTGTTGATCTGGACTCGAAAAACTTTTCTAATAATAAAAAACGGCACATCGTTTGAAAGACATAAAAAATCGTTTAAAACTGTTTCTCAAGCTCGCTGACTAAAAAAGTAGTTGCATTTTTTAGTAGTGTAGAACATGTCTAACTGCACTCGCTTGAGAACGCCTGTGTGCTGTCATTTGACGCTAATACTCTGAGAAATTTGAAATACTTTTGTAAATTACAGGAACACATCATGCTGTTTTGCATTCGATAAAGCAAGTTTTTCAAACAAGGAGAGCGAAGAATTCATAAAGTCAATTGGAAAGTACAATAGCCTAAATTATTTCCCAAAAAACGTTTTTCCTTGCAACCTATTTGGCTGCTCCCCCGGAATAGAGAAGCCCTGCAGAGCCTTTGGAAGCTGAGGCGAGTAATTAAAGTAAGTGGTATTCTCGGCCAGTGTTTGAGCCGATCTAATAATTCTTACCGAACTTCAATTTTCGGTTTGGTAACTTGGAGCTTTTGAAAGTGATATTGTTCACTGGAAGTTTATGTATTATTGTGCTTCTGTGTTATTTTTTCATTAATTGTAATAAGTCACTATCGGCAGCATAAACCAGTTTCTGTTTTCGATTATTCGAATAAATACTTGTATTATATCTAGAATTAATAGGGTAATTTTTTGGAAATCTAATACGTAAAATGAAAAGAAGAACCAATTTTAAAGGGAACATTCTTTTAATTGCAAACGTTTAGGAATCTCTGATTCCATCATTAGTGCTCTAAAAAAAAGAACAAATTTGTTCTTTAGAACTTAGAAAAACAAAGAATTTGTTTCTTGTTTTACAGCACTGATGATGGAATCAGAGATTCCGAAACGTTTTCAATTAAAAGAATGTTCTCTTTTATATTGGTTCTTCATTTATTTTACGTATTAAATCTATATACACACTGAGATACCTTCGACTTCCTGTTGAAAAGAGGCCAAAAATTGTATGCTGACTTCAATCTTTATATCCCAAATAAAATCCTTTATCTTTTTGCTGGTGTAAGCATCTTACTTTAAGACGTTATCTGAGTATTTATTTCTTTTGGATACTATCCCCTATTTTGTGTTACTAGTTTTACCTCTGCTGGATACTACATAGCTATTAATTTTCCAGCCTTTTAAGCGTAGTCTTGTTAAGAACCCGAAGTAAAATTAAGCAACAAAACTATACTATATGTAACCAATAGTCCAAAAATATGAGTTTAGCCAATTATAGCCAAAAATATGAGTTTAACCAATTACAATCAAAAAAATGAGTGTAACAAATTGTAACCAAAAATATGAATGTAACCAATTATAAGCAAAAATAAGAAAATAAAAGCGGGGAATAAAGTTTTGATAATAACTTTTTTCGGAGCATCTTTTTGTTGAGAATGGCTCATTGAGTCGAAACATTAAATTTTAACATTGAAGTTTTTAATATAAAATGCTACGTATCAAAGCCTTTTGCCTCGCTACTATTTTCTTAATTAAGATTTGTAAAAATACAAACCGACAAGTGCTTCAATGAGCAAAAATATAAGTGGAACTAATTCTTTGTAATTACACTGTATTTCTGCACCCAATTAGCATTTAAACACCTGAACTAATGCGATGCTTGACTCGTGTTGTAAATAACTGGAAAACTGGGGCTAATTTACATTCAAGTTGATGTCTTAAGAAATTATTTCTCATTATGTGAGATCAATTGGAGGGCAAATATGCAGAGTGGCCTAACCCACAAATCAGAGATCAAAACTAGCAGAGCGAATTTGGTGATAATTTCACATATTAGTGGCTTGGATGTTTTTCAGGCTGAGTGGGCTTGTTCCTAATTAGTTCCTAGTTAGTAACTTGGCTAGGAAAAGCCAGTTTGACAACCCTGCAATGAACACCAAGCCTCTAACTTGGGTGTCTTGAAATTTTGTGTTTTGTGGGTTAGGCCACTCTGCATATTTGCCCTCTAATTGCAATGACGAGAAATTTTATCTTTTACTTTTGTGGCAAAATTTCATGACTTAAACGCATTAAAAAATTATGATTGAGACATTTTTAAAGAAATTATGGCTTTAAATTCACGATTCAATTTACAGTACACCAATTTTACAAAGGTCCGAGACATAAATTTCTCGAAAATGATTTACCCACATGAAAACGAAAGCTTGACGTACAAATTTCAAAAGACCATCGCACTAGCATTTCAAAACAATAATTGTTTTCATTTAAATATGAAAAATTCGCTAGGCAGAAATTAAGGAAAATTTATCATGAACTAATTTCACAACATTCAAAGCACACAATTAAATTAAAAATAACCCGATAAAAATGCACAGAAATTTACGATAAGTGAATTCCATAAAATTCGTAAAACACAAATTCCAGAAGATTTTACGGCAAACAAACTGAAGATAAATTTATACCTCGAAAAAACTTCGAATATTCGCAAGGCACAAAACAAGTAGACCCACAACACTCGACTAAGACAAAGACTTCATTCAGAACGCACTAACCGAGGGGTTGTGAAAGAAAACAAAATTCTCATTTCAAGTGCAAATAGTTATTGAAAACTAGCTTTTTATTCCAGGGCACACCTGTACAGCGTGGCCGTGAACTCATGAGGCATAAATCTACATCAAAACACACCACTGCAGAGTTGCGGTGAATGTATGAAGCATAAATCTATATCAAAACACACCACTGCAGAGTTGCGGTGAATGTATGAGGCATATATCTACATCAAAACACACCACTGCAGCGTGCTAGCAAATTTATGAAGCACAAATCTATTTCAAAGCACACCACTGCAGGGTGGTGGACAATTTATGAGGCCTAAATATACATCAAAATACACCACAGCAGGGTCGTGAGAAATTTATGAGGCATAAATTCAAGTAACTATATGAAATATGTATGAGGCGCAGGAGCGGCCACAGACGGCCTTCGTGCAAGAATGATAATGGGTCCTGTCTGAAGCGGAATTTTTAGACAGCAGTGAGTTAGACAGGAATGAGACGACGCTCGTTTTATAATGGTAAGGGTTCTATTTAAATGGAGAGTTTTTTACTGCTAGTAAATTAGACTGTGGGGACTTTCATTCAATAATTATTTGATAAACTGAAAGAGGTTTAGTAAAAAAATAAGTTATTATTGAATTAATAAAGTTCAGACAAAAGCATTGACGCTAGAGATATTTTAAACATCTGCTCTCCCTGGAAACTAAAACTTGCTCTCTAAAAAAAGTCCCTTTCGCCAGGAAACTGTATATTTTGTCGTTTTAAGCCCCATCAAGCATCACTAAGCCCCTTCAAATTTCGAGTCTGAAGTCCCACCAAGTTTTAAGAAACCCAACCAAATTTCAAGTCTAAGACTCGACCAAGATTTACTAAACTCTATTAATTTGAGTCTAAAACGTCACAAATTTTACTAACCCCTACCAAAATTCGAGTCTGAAACCCACCAACTTCACCAACTGTTACTAAGCACCTCCCAAATTCAAGTCTATAAGACCCCATTACGATTTAATTCCAATTTGAAACGTCAAATTTCGAATCTTAAACCTAACCTAGTTGTACCAAGCCCCACCAAAATTCGAGTCTCGAGCCCCACCAAAATTCGAGTCTCGAGCCCCACCAAAAATATAAAGCAGCCTCAACTTGTGATTTTCAACGCAACTTTCATCATGACCTTCTATTTCGCTGCACAAATTGTAGTCATTCAAAATATCCCAAACGGCCTTTTAAACAAGTCCATTAAAGTAACCCTTTTTATCTTAAAGCATGGGATATCATGCAAAACTTCACCCATAAGTAATTTCTTTCTGTGCCAGTCGAGTTCTTCCTATTAAATTCAGTAAAATGTGTACAATACTTTGGCCAAAGCTCATATACATTCACAGTCAGCAGGATTTGTTAGCTGGGCTCAACACGATGTCTTTTGCAACAGTAAAATTGTTTACATGGTTTTTACCATCGGGAAAATTCTACCAGCTCGATCGTAAGCAAGATCTTTCTATCAACAAGGTAATACGCAAGGTTTTTCCTTCAACAGGATGGCACGCAATGTTTTCCATCAACGAGATGAAACTTTAGGCCATTGCATCAAGATTTCACGCAAGGCTTTTCCATCATCGAGATGATACGCAAGGCCTTTCCATCAACATGATTGCATGCAAGGTTTTCCATCATCGAGATGATACGCAAGGCCTTTCCATCAACATGATTGCATGCAAGGTTTTCCATAATCGAGAAGATACACAAGGCCTTTCCATTAACAAGGTTATGCGAAAGGTTTTTCCATTAAGAAGATGGCACGCAAGGCCTTTCTATCAACAAAATTGCACGCAAGGTTCTCCCAACAACAAGGTGAAACTTGTGAAAGCAAGCAAGGCTTTTTCGATGAACTTAAACAGCAAGCAAGGCCTTTTCCATGAACTTAGATAGCAAGCAAGGCCTTTCCATGAACGTTGATAGCAAGCAAGGCCTTTTCCATGAACTTAGATAGTAAGCAAGGCCTTTTCCATGGACGCTATCCACGGCAAGTTCTTGTCAAGACCTTGAGGGAAGAGCTCTTTATCAGCAACTCCAGCCCGCCTTTTTCATCACCGAGATACGGAGGCAGAAGCTTTTTAGTAACTTGTAAGGAATTAGCTCGGCATTTGCTTCACTTTGGGTGCCCTTCAGTTAAATTTAAGAGAGTTGTACATTAGGACTTCATCAACATCTCCTGGGGCAAGAGCGAGAGCATTGGTCGTCTGCCCCAAGCGGTTGTGCACGCTCTTCTCAACCTTAAGTGGCTTCTCAGGTTCTTGAAAACGGTCATTTTATGCTGCTTTGTGCTGTTGGAAGCTAATGGCACCGAGAAGTAGTAAGTGGAGTTGTTAATCTTTTCCTTCTAGTTAATGTAATTTCGAAGAACTCGAACATATTTTGAGAGAAATTTAGGGATTTTGAATGGCTGCTCTCGAAATTTAATTTGATAGAACTGAAACATTTTTTGGCGGAATTTAGACATTCTGAAGTATTAATGATAGCTTTCTAAATTTAATTTAGGAAAGCTCGAAATTGTTTTGAGAGAAATTCATTGATTGTGAAGCATAAGATAGCATAAAATAGTCCCAACAATGAGGTAATCAGGATTTTTTTCAAATGATGTTGCAAGCGCACATTATGGAATGATCGATGTTTTAACAAGTTTGGTTTGACTCGAATGTGTGTATTTCAATTTGATCATATTTTATACATTAAAATTGAGTGTCTTAACTATTAGTCTCTTTTATTTGATAGTAGGATAGTGCGGAAATATTTGTAGTTTCTACTGGCTTCAAAAATTAATTTGTATACATCGAGCGTACGAGTGAGCTGTAAAATCTCACATAAAAGACAAACAATTGATGATTTTAAGTTAAAAATTGCTGGTTCTACGATAATAATTGTTGGCTTTACGTTAACAATTGCTGGCCTTACGTTAATAATTGCTAGCTTTACGTTGACAATTGCTGGCTTTACGTTAACAATTGCTGGCCTTACGTTAACAATTGCTAGCTTTACGTCAAAAATTGCTGGCTTTACGTTAATAATTGCTGAGCTGTAAAATTTTGCACGAAAGACAAACGATTGCTGGGGTCACTTTACGGTTCTTCATAATTATTGTGTTAATTGAAGCTCTGAATTAATTTGTACGAAACGATTTCATCCATAAAAAGAGTTATCAAATTGAACCTAAAAGTGGAACCAAAACAAAAAAGAGAAAATTAAATAATTACCTGCAGCTTCAAACCCAGGCATATATGAACTTTTTCATTGTAAGAGAGCTAGCTAATTTTAAATTAGTCTTACATGACCTCGCTTAAATTTGTTACAAATAACAAAAGAATCATTTGATTGGCTTATGGGAAAATTCGTCCCAAGCAGCCGTTGTAGCAGTAAAACTTATAACTTAAAATATTTTTTTCGCCAGCAACAATGAGTTGTTTTAAGTGACAACAAGAACGAGAATATTATTCCATGAAGATTTAATTAAAGTTCAAGAACACACTGATGTCAATTATTCCCTGGATTCTATTATGGAAAATCATTCCCTAAATTCCTCAAACGAAATTCTTCCCTGAATTCCCTAAAAGATTTGCTTCCTTGGTCGGTTTGCATACTGATGCTAAGGCTGAGTTACCCCACGTCTCCGACTTTTTCTATAGTAGTAATGCTACCATTAATGTTATTTTGACAGTCATCACAACTCTTTTGACATTCATCGCAGCTATTTTGACAGTCATCACTGCTGTTTTGAGAGTCGTCACTGCTATTTTGACAATCATCGGTGCTATTTTGACAGTCATCACTGCCATTTTGAGAGTCGTCACTACTGCTTTGTCAGTCATCACCGCCATTTTGACAGTCATCACTGCTGTTTTGACAGTCATCAATGCTGTTTTGACAGTCGTCACTGCTATTTTGACAGTCATCACTGCTATTTTGACAGTCATCACTGCGAGTTTGACAGTCATCGCTGCTATTTTGACAGGATTGTTCTCAACCATTTCGCGGCACACAACTTCGACTTGATGCCCTGCAGCCAACACTCAGAAATTTCCAGGCTTGTGGCCAGTGTATCAGGCCTTAACTGCGCCCTGCAAAATGGCTGCAGGCGAGCCCGAGGCAATTACAGTCGAAACAGTTCTGTGTATCACAAATGCTCAGCCAAAACAGCCCGCTCAGATTTCAAGCGCTATTACAGCCGAGATGGAAGGTTCTGAAAACGAAGCGGCTGTTACTTTCATCCTCTGAAGAAAAATAGTCCGCAGGAAGGAAATAAAAAACTGCCCATTGGATGAGGAAAATGTGAAAAATTATCGCTCAATCCTTAAGTTTTGAAAATTTCGTCAGCGTCTATCAAAAATCAGTGCGTGTTTTAAAACTACAAAAGCTCTCTCATTTCATGTGACATGAGTATATTGACCAAGTCAGAGATGATTTTCATTTAGAATTTTTTTTAACTTATCACCTAAAAATTTTGAGACGAAAATAATTTACTAGAAAACTAAAAGCATTTCAAAAATGTAATTTAATTTCTAAAACGTAACGTTCACTCTGAACACCGCCTCAAATAACTTAGGTCCGAGGGCTACAATGAAGCCGCCCGCCTGTTATTTCCAAAGATCCTTGTTTGGGCGAAAAAATTCAACATTATTTCATTTTTTTAACGTAAGTTTTTATCAACTTGGAAAACCATGACTGGGGTCAGGAACTCCATCAATCTTTTTTATTTTTCTATCGTTTAGTTTTCTCTTTATCTCGCCGAAGTTCTTGGGCAGTGTCCAAAAAGATCTCGTGAATCACTCTCCCATTTTTTGCTTCCCATTGCCGGACGCGGAACTAGACTGCTGGGCCGAACTCTAGAGCCTTCAAAGACACGTTCGAAATTATAGAAGGAGTCCGAAAAGTTCTGAATACCTCACAACTCTAACGAGGAACACTACAAAATTTACGGATGTTAAAAAAATTTCGTAAAGGAAACTGTGTTGAGAATGATTACGAATGTTAAAACCTATCGAGAAACTTCTTTGGCTAATACTTAACATGAATTGAGATATTGCTAAAATCTCTCTATTAATAAAGTTAACGCTCATAAAAGTAAAGAAACATCTAATTTTCGGCGCCATTTCCGGCAATTCAGAGTTATTGAGTGATAAGCGCGCAGCTATTGTTAGTCGAAATTTCTCAGATATTGTAAATCTACAGATAGCCCCGCTGATCACCTGATCTCAACCCATTTGAACTTTTCTTACGATCCATTCTACCGTATGAAGCCTGTGTGTGTCTCCGAAAACAGAGAAAGAGAAAGAAACGTTTAAAATATGCACAAAGACTCCGCATAAATTGCATTTTTTGACTGTTCCTGGCAAAATTGTAGCCGTGCTCGACATGTGCGTGGATCAGGCAAATATTACATGACATTATTTAAGGTCAGTATGAGAGATAAAACCATTCAGTCCTCACTGACAATGTTTTAACGCAGGAAATCTGGTGGAAGTTTTGAAGATTGAAATTAACTCGAGGTTTTTCCACCAAGTCAACCAATAACTCGTTCGAATCTCGTTCGATAGCTATTTGGTGCAGGCACTTGGAAGAATAGTTGTCCTCTATTTCTGTTCTCTATCCGTCAATTCAACAACTGGATTCCTTAAACTTTCACTAGCTTTTCTCTCACTTGAGCAGGACTTTGACAGAAATTCCAGTTAGCATTTATCATTTGCATATTTTCCAACGTGAAGAGTGAATTTCTTTTCCCTAAAAAGTTTCGCCCGTCACGGACATGATATTTTGTTAGGCATGAACTGTTGAATGATGACTCAGCATCCAGAACACATCTTCCTCAAAATTGTCTGCTCATCGTTGGCGCCCGACACTACACCTCAGTGAGGTTCATCTCACTGAGGTTCATCTCACGGAGGTTCATCTCACTGAGGTTCATCTCAGTGAGGTTCATCTCACTGAGGTTCATCTCACTGAGGTTTATCTCCCTGAGGCTCATCTCACTGAGGCTCATCTCACTGAGGTTCATCTCACTGAGGTTCATCTCACTGAGGCTCATCTCAGTGAGGTTCATCTCACTGAGGTTCATCTCACTGAGGTTCATCTCACTGAGGTTCATCTCACTGAGGCTCATCTCACTGAGGTTCATCTCACTGAGGTTCATCTCACTGAGGCTCATCTCACTGAGGTTCATCTCACTGAGGTTCATCTCAGTGAGGTTCATCTCACTGAGGTTCATCTCACTGAGGCTCATCTCACTGAGGTTCATCTCACTGAGGTTCACCTCAGTGAAGTTCATCTCACTGAGGTTCATCTCACTGAGGTTCATCTCAGTGAGGTTCAAAATTGTACCTTGATCGTTAGCACCCGACGCTGCATCTCGCCGAGGTTCGTTCCTTTCACATGCTGGAAGTTGCTGGAGCTGAGAGTAAATAACTGCAGGGAAATTATTTTGGGACGGTGCATTCAAAAAGCTTTCACGGTTAACTTTCTTGGTCATTGTACACGCTATGGCAACGAAACAACAGGGAACGACTTTCTGACCTTAAACATTTGTGCCCTGAAGAAGACTCGGCCGACATGAAAGAGTTGTTTCGGAATTTGAAAAAGTGCCTCGTAACAGCTTCATAAAACGCACCGCCGAAATACTGGCACCATAAAGCGATGTCAAGCGAAAGCGCTCTTGAACTCGGCTAGAAATTGAGAAAGTTTTTGCTTTGCAACTGAAATTCACTTTTATAAAGCCAGCGGTTGTGTGGGAGTGTAGGAGTAAAAGTTTTCCTAAAAATGGCAGTGGCGATGGCAGCTTTTGCTGCAAAATTAATGAATCGTAGAAACAGTTTTGTGCCATCCTCGTCGTTTCTCCTTAGTTACGAATAACACACAAAATAAGAGAAGTAAATAACTTCCATTTATACAGTTTTACTCTCGCAATTATTTCGTGAGGGGATGTCTATAAATCAGAAACAGCAGATAAGTGTATAATAGTCCAGTATTTCTCCCTTAGGTACATTTTCAGAAGAAATATTTCCGTTAAGATTACGCAGCAGGAAAAAAAAATTTCTTTTCTAGAGCTGGGTTGTTCTTACATACATCCAAATTATTATAATAATAAAAGCACTAGTTCACAATATTAAACAAAGTAAATCAAGATGGAACATACTGTATTAGGCATCGCCAATGAAACCTTTCCTCTAATGTGGATATTCAAAAATATTTTACTTCACAGAAATTTAAACTTCATGATCTAGATAAACCTCTTATAAGTTTTTAACGATTTGCTCGAGATGATGCATATGAATTCCAATCAATGGTGCCCAGTTAACTGAAATATGTTTATGTAATTTACTCAAATTGTTAATAGAAATATATTTACAGCAGAAGAATCTTTGCTTTTCTGCTCTAAATTTTCAACTGTTAGTTGAAACAAAAATTCCTTCAAGTAACCCGAACTAAATGCCACAGATATTGGGAAAATCTGCAACAACTTCCAATTCAAACTCATGGAAATTTAGCAACTCTAGGAAATCTAGAAAAAATCTGGAACATCATTCAATTCAACTTCAATGAAATCTAGGAAACCTAGGAAAAATCTGCAATATCTTCCAATGCAACCTATAAGAAATTTAGTCCTCTTTACACCGAATGATATTGATCTCATCGACGTAAACTCTTATAGAAACTTTAAACACGTTTTAAAATTACAGGAGAGCCATTTGTAGAGTTTTCTATTCTTTAACAATGCAAATTTTTTAATCCAAAGTTGCACAGAGTTCAGAAAGTTGACTGGAAAGTGCAAATACCTTACATTTTTTCCGTAGAAAAGTGCTATCAACATTTTTCTTTTTCTGAAATAGAGACGCGGATTAATTCGTTCAAAAACCTTACCTGTAATGGGTGTTACCTTGGGAAAATTGGAAATAATTGTAATTGTTTGTTTAATTCAGAGAATTATGATTTCATGGCCAATTTTTGCCATAAACATAAACCAGTACTGAATTTTACCAAAAACTTTAAGTATTTCATTCAATGGTATTAACCTTATTAGAGCATTAGATATTTTTGTCACCTATCGCACATTTCCATCACTTCTTACCCATTTCCATCGTATATTGCGCATTTCAGTAGCTTGCGACACATTTTCGCTTGCCTACCGAACATCTTTGCCACACAAGGTACATTTCAGTCGCTTTTGACACATTTTAGTAGATTATGGTGTTTTTTCTGGTCTTGTGGCGCATTTCCGGCACTTGGAGCACATTTCCTTCGCTTGTAGAATAGTTCCAATGCCTGTAGCACATTTCCATCAGCTATGGAACATTTTGTAAGGCAAAGGTATATTTCGTCAAGGTAACGACACATATCCGTTAGGTGACGGCCCGTATGTCTCAGACAACGGCACATTTCGTAAGACAACGACGCATATCCATCAGGCAACAGAACATTTCAATCAGGCAACCGCACATTTTCATCAGGCAACGGAACATTTCAATCCGGCAACGACATATTTCGTCAAGACAACGGCACATTTCCATCAGACAACAGCACATATCCATCAGGCAACGGAACATTTCAATTAGGCAACGGCACATTTCCGTGAGGCAACGGCAGATTTCCATCAGCCAACAGCACATTTCCGTGAGGCAACGGCACATTTCCATCAGACAACAGCACATTTCCATCAGACAACAGCACATTTCCGTGAGGCAACGGCACATTTCCATCAGACGACAGCACATTTCCATCAGACAACAGCACATTTCCGTCAGGCAACGGCACATTTCCATCAAACAACAGCATATTTCCGTGAGGCAAC